>VMDO01018538.1:0-41871 GCA_007922755.1 Pedetes capensis
AAACTTTTTCTGTGTTATTCTCTCATCTTATGCCAAATATTTAGGCCTGTCTATACTCCTTTAAGTGAATTTAGTTGCTCCTGAAAAAATCTTTTTTATTTAATAAGTACTAATCTTTTTTGCAAGCAATATAATAACTAATTACTGGTGTACATTTGGTCACTGTCCCAGAAAGAATAACAAGATTAGATGGTGGAAGACCAGTTAAATCTAATGATCTATGAAATCTTAGGTCTCTGTTATTAGGCCTACCTATCACAGAAAACCACTCTAATAAAGAGACATTTAAATCAAGACAGCAGCATTAAGAAAGCTAGAGAATTAAACCTTTGAAAGAAGCAGGGGATTTCCAGACAAAAGGACAATTTGTACAGATACTGTGGAATAAGGAAGACCTTAACAGCAGCTAAAGATAAAACTTTATGAAGAAGATTGATGAATTAAAGGGAAATAGTTTAATGCTGAGTTTTTATGGAAGGGAAGATATGAGAATGCATAATCAGAATGGACCCTTATTTTTATTATCAAAAATGTGTGGATGAGTAGATCAAGAAAATTGGTCTACATACACAAAAGGGTATTAGCCCTTCAGAAATGAGATTATATCAACTGCAGGAATATAGATGGATCTGGAGATCATCATATTTAGTGAAATAAGCTAGATTCAGAATAATATTGCATACGTGGAATCTAGATTTTAAAATACATATACACATATTAATATAAGATTTGAAAACAAAATGAGGACTGTTTGAGTGGAGAAAGGGGCCCAGTATGAGAAGTGAGAGGGGAACAGAGAAGGTAATAGAGGAATATGACTAAAGACGTGATATGTGAAAGCAATGGTAGAACTACAAGGAGACATAGGCATCAATGTAAACAGCACGACTTCATGAGTATGTTGGAAAAATAGGGGAAGATGAAAAGAGCCTACTAGAATAATTAAAATAAAAATAATAATACCAAATGCTGGCAAAAATGCAAACAGACTAGATCACTCAAGTAATACTGCTGAAAATGTAAAAAGGTAGATCACTATAGAAAAAAGTTTAGATTTATATCCAAAATTGGGATGCACATATATAGATAAATATTCTCATAAAAAGACATGCAAGTGGAAAGGAGACCATTAGTGGGATAGGAGAGGAGGGTAATGAGAGGGCAAAGGGGGAATTTACCTGAGCAATGTACAATGAAATGCATATATGGAAATATTATAATGAAGCCCATTAAGTTGTACATTAAAAATTACTAATAAAAAATTACAAGAAGCAGCATCAAAATCCCACTCTCAACAGTTGATATAAATAGATAAAAAATTTGCCAGGCAGGGTGGCCAATGCTTGTTGTCCTAGTGATTTGGGAGGTCAAAGGCAACCTACTTAACTTAGTGAGACCTTGACTCAAAATTTAAAAAATGTAAAATGGTTTGACAGTGCAGCACAGTGGTAGAGCACTTACAAAGTATGTGGGAGGCCCTGGGTTCAACCCTTGAGTATGGCCAAAAAATAATACTAATAAAATAAATAAATACACAAACATCAGAGAGTAATCAACTCGATATAGTTGATGTTTACATAACATTGACTGAAATATCACAATATACTTTCTTTATGAAGTGCACTGAAATTCACCAAGTTAGACTTTCTGGGCCATAAAACCAGTCTTAGGTAATTTTAGAAGTATTCAAGCCTGAAATGGTGCCACGCACCTATAATCCCAGTGACTTGGGGGGGTGGAGGCAGAAATATCCCAAGTTCCAGGACAGAGGGAGCCTACATATCTTAGGGTGACCCTCTCAAAAGATAAAAAATAAAAAAGGAGATGGGGTGCAGTCCAGTGGTTGAGTACTTGCAAAAATATGTGTGAGGCCCTGGGTTCAATCCCTAAGTACTGCAAATAAATAAATAAATAGAAGTATCAAAATCACCCATATTTTTATACAAACAGCAGCTTTTCTGGGCTAGGATTGTGAAGAGAGAGGGGAATTTTTTGGCTAAGTTACATGTCCACTGTCTAAATTGTAGTGATCTTTTCATGGATGTACACATGCATCAAAACTATGACATTGGACATTTTAAATATGCATAGATTATGTCTCTCAATTGTTCTACAATAAAGTTTTCTTTAAATCTAAGGAGTCAAAATAATTGCATTTTAATCACAAATCAACATCCTCTTTTTAAAACTTAAAAATATTTTAATAATTTGACATCCAGTTCATACCTGTCAATATCTCTGGCAATTATAAGCTATACTGAAATGCATCAGTCATTTGACTGAGTTTACCTGACTATTTAGAAGACTTTGATATACATGAGGGCATGGTATCTATAACATGATTTTTTGTTGTCACGTATTACACTGATCAGCATATAATCTCTTTTGCAATTGGATATAAAATTATTATTGAATCTTATTAACAGAGTTACAGATCCAGATTGCAGAAGACATATCTTAAGTAGTTATTGGTCAAATGAATACTTTTTAGATCTTCACTAGTTTTTAATGTTGGACTGGTTTTGCTTGTCTCCCATTCTTATTTCAGGAATATGCAAGACTTGACATCACTCTTAACAATGACATGCCCATGAGATGTCTAACATAATTACCTCCATTCTTCTTTTTTTAATAACACAGAATAAATTTCACTCAAGAGGCAGCTTCAGGTGGTGAATATATGCCTGTCTGAGGGAGTGCATTTCCACAGATACTGTCTTCACCCAACATAGATGCCATCCTAAGCACACATAAGAGGACAAGAATAAAAGAAAATGTGATCTAAGAAAAAAATTGTTTAGTAAGTCATCTCACCTGATTGTGTTCTTTAAGATAATTCTTAAAATATTTCTACGTATGTGGCATAAGGATGCCCACTGTGCTTGTAGTTAGGAAAGGCTTCTTTAGCTTCTGATATTTTCAGAAGACAATTCTTGGCTTTACTTTTCTTCTATTCTTACTGGAATTTCTGTGACTTAACAACTGGGCACATACCATCAAAGTCCTCAGCTACAAACATGCTTCCTTATCTGCATCAGATTGAGAATTCTTTGCTGCTATTCAATATGAGCAGATTCCAGATAACCTTTTTCAAAAGGTTCCAAATTTTAAGAGGATAAATATTTTTTATATCAGAGTATACACTATGTAAAATAAGTTTTAGTATAGAGACAGAGGTTTAAAAAAAAAGGATGACAAGTCTATGAGTTATATAATACTTGTTTGCTATAGAAGTAGGATTAAAACTCACAAACTGAGGAAAAAGGGAGGCACCAGGAGCTACTATAATACTCCATGTGTGGCTCATTGGTGTATATTACAGAAAATATATTAAATTTTCTTAAGTCCTAGTATATGAAGGCAAACATACAAATGTTAATTATACCACAGATTTTAGCACTTTTACAGTAAAAAAATCTTTATGAGGGACATTGCATCTAGAAGGGAATGAATTCTTTGCTACTGTAATTTAATATTCCTAAATGAGTAAGTGCCATGGAGTTGGTTCAATGCATACCAACCCTGTGTATGTTCTGCCCCAACACTGTGCAGTGCCCAGCACTGTGTCAGAGCTTCTTTGCTAGTCATAGGATTTTCAGTAGCTTTTTTAATTAAAAAATAGATATTTTTTATGGAGAGTGGACTGCTAGGTTCTTCTCCTTTAGCTCAGTTAGTAGAATGTTGCTCTATGCTCTCTGAGGTCATGGGTTCGATCCTAAGCACTGCAAAAATGGTGGCAACCCACTCTTGAAGCAATCCCAAAACAATTAGCCATCGAAAACCTTATGAATAGCAGAGAAGCACCGACATAGTGCCAGGTATGGCACAGTGTTGGGAAATATTTTGTTCTATTGTACATAGAGTTGCTATAAGTCAGACCTGATGGCACCTAACAACAAAAAAAGACTAAGTCTATTTGTTTCTTTTCCCTATTTTTCCAATTTCTTTAACCACAAAACTAGTATTATCACCTTGTACGAGAATTTCCCCTATGTTAAGCATAAGACTTCCAAAGTGCTTTAATAGAATGTCTTATTCCTTTGAGGTACATATCAAAAATATACCCTGGGAAAGAGAAGTAAAGGTTGAGACAGCTGTTACATTCCCAAAAGCAGGTAGTATGTCTACTATGTCCTTGGCATCTTTAGAGCCTATAGTTACACAGTGGGTTCAAGCTAACTCTAAAAAAAGGTAAGTAGTAGATATTTTTAAAAAGAGGTATATATATAATATGTATTATATATACATACATATGTAGTATGTATGTATGTGCATATATACATGTATATGTGTGTGTATGAATGTGTATATAAACATAAATATATGTACATATATAATATCTATTATAGGAAGAGTTCAGCTAAACAGTAAAATTGTTGGTCATAGCTTTGGAAACACTATAGTTTCAAGACCCATCATAAAGAATGGAGAAAGGAAAAAACTAATATTTATTAACCTATTCTGGGTACCAGAAAAGTTTGTGTTTTTGATATGTTATCTTTTGTATCTTTTCAACTCATCAATAAGATGAGTGGGATAAATATCCCACTTACAGACAAGGAAAATGAAACAGAAATAGGTTTCCTGTAAGGTCATAAGATCAAAAAAATGAAATAGGATTTCAGTAAGCAATGGTTAGTCTGCTTGCAGCCATACCACTGTGGCATCTGATCTTGGAAACTAAGCAGGGTTAGGCCTGTTAGTATTTGGATGAGAGATAGCCTGGGAACATCAGATGCTATAGGATTGGGAGAAGGACCTGGAAGCCCACTCCTAAAATACAATCAGCCATTGAAAACTGTATGAATAGTGGAGAAGCACTTACAATAATGTTTCTCCTGTTGTACATAGAGTCACTATGAATTGGACACTGACTCCATGGCACTAACAACAACATGGTTAGTCTATTAATTTTGCTAAATATTAGTATTAATATCATAATATAATGAATCTACCAATATTTTGAATAATAACAATTGCAAAAATGATTTTTTTAAAGCTGTATGATTTCTAGTAGGGAATGTTGTTGGGTGCCGTTGAGTCTTCTCCGACTAATAGCGACCCTCATAGGGTTTTTAGTGGCTGATTGCTTCGCGATTGCCTTGGGAGTGGGTTGCCACGTCCTTCTCCCATTTTTGCTGTGCTGGGAATCGAACTCGGGACCTCAGAGACTACAGCGCGGCACTCTACCAACTGAGCTAAACTCCAGCCCAGTAGGGAATAGTGGCACACATTTATAATCCCAGCAAGTCAGGAGGTTGAGGCAAGACGATCACACGTTCGAGGCAGAGGCAGCCTGCATAATTTAACAAGATTCTATCTCAAGATAAAAATAAAAGTGGAGCCTTAGGATACAGCTCAGTGGTAGAGCATTTGCAAAATACACACAGGTTCCTGGGTTCGGGCCCTCAATATCAAAAAAAAAAAAAAAAAAGGCTCGGTGATTTCTTATTGTTTGTTTCCAGAGAAATCTTGCTTTTGTCATTAACTATTATTTTTGTAACCTATCCTGGCAGGTAAATATCTGGTTTTTGAAAATTTAGGTGGGAAAATTTTATCCTGACAACAAATTAAGATTTGAGAAAAAGTTCAGATTGTTCAAATTTTGCAAGGGTCTTAAATATCTGTTGAGTGTAATATCCATGCATTTTCCTTAGAAATTAGGTAAATATCCATGACAGAAGATACATTTATCATGCCAGTTATGTGACTATTATCATATATTTGTATATTTGTACATGTTATCTTTTTGACAGTATTAGGGGGCTGAACCCAGGGCCTCACATATGCTAAGCAAGTGCTTTATCACTGAGCTACATTCCCAGCTCCTTTTTTATTTCTTATTTTTTAGGCAGAGTCTCCTTAAGATCTACTGGCAACCTCTGGCCTGGAACTTGTGATCCTCCCACCTCATCCTCCCAAGTGACTGGGATTACAGGAGTGTGCCACGCCATCTGCCTGAGAATTTTATTTCTTTCTATCTGTGTTTCTGAAACCTCAGTAAAATGGAAAAGGAAAATGGCTCTCATGACAAGGTCATGGTTTTTCTCATTCACCTGCTCTCCTTGGCTCCAACCTAGTTTTTCAAAGGATAAAAGATGAGACACACAAATTGAAAGAATGCCACGAGAGAATTAACAAAGGGGTAACAAAAGTGGTCAGTGGTTTTTCCACCATACTGCTTGAAGTGGATTGTCAGTATACTTAGATATTAACATAAGCAGTATCATTATCTTTAGAAATGACTCCCTGGTGTTTTCTGATGGCTTAACTTCACGTTCACTTACACTAACAGTCAAATGTGAACTTTGCTCATACCTACATACAATTTATTCTCATTTATAAATAAGATATGAATGATGATGATAGATGATAGATAAACATTTAAAACTTTCATGATCTGTAGACTAATATTTCAAAGCCTAGAGGTTTCACAACATTCATTGAAATAAAGAATGTTAAATTTTACACAGTCAAACTCTTTAGCTTTACCTTATCTCAACTTGCTGTGATCCTTTTAGCCTCCCAAGTGCTAGGATTACAGGTGTGACCACCTCCCTGGCTAAAGGTAATTTTATTTATTTATTTATTTATTTTTTGTGGTACTGAGGGTTGAATGCAGGGCTTCGTGTTTGCATGCTTTGCAAGTGCTATACCACTGAGCTGCACCTAAGCCCATTTTTTCACTTTTTGAGACAAGGTCTCACTGAATTTTGCAGACTACCTCTGGTCTTGATCTTGCAATCCTCCTGCCTCTACTCCCGAATTGCTGGGATTACAGGCATGCGCCACCACTCCTGGATGGCAAATATTTTCTATTTATAAACTTAAATTACATAGAAATTTCACAGGTAATAAAATATAAATCTAAGTCTGAGTTGACTTACACTTTGGTTAATCCATTTGTACATAGTTTTACATTGGTATTCTTTGCTCAATAAATCATTTGAATAGCAATCCCTTCACAGGCTCTACTTCTGGGATAGTTAATATTTGTCAGTTAGCTTCTGTAGGGGGAATAATATCATTTATATTTGGCCAAGATTTCTCCTTGTAATTCTACTTTTTAAATTTCAGATATAGTTGTTGAATTTCAATGTGAATAACAAATTCTAAAAGTTAGGTAACTTTTCTCATCTCACTAATTGATAAGTCATCCTTTTCTCTAGGTTATTTCAGAGAAGCCACTGAATAAAATGGGCAGAGGAAATCAGTCTGTAGTGTCAGAATTTGTGCTTTTGGGACTTAGCCACTCACAAAATGTTCAGGTCCTACTCTTCTTGATATTTTTGATGGTTTACCTCATCACTCTATCTGGAAATACTGCCATCATGATCTTAATCATCACTGACCCTCACTTCCATTCCCCCATGTACTTCCTGTTGGCCAATCTGTCCTTTGTTGATTTATGGCTTTCCTCAATCACTGCTCCTAAGATGATCACAGAGTTTCTCAAGAACAAGACAATTTCCTTTGAAGGCTGCATGTGCCAGATCCTCTTTGTCCATCTCATTGTTGGAGGTGAGATGGTGCTTCTGGTGGCAATGGCCTATGACCGCTATGTGGCCATGTGCAAACCATGCCACTACTCTAGCATTGAGCCTGCAGAAGTGCTCTGGGCTGGTGGGGACTTCTTGGGCAGCTGGCTTTGTGCATTCTATGAGCCTACTGGTTGTGATTGTGCAGCTGCCTTTCTGTGGTCCTAGGGAAATAATTTCTTCTGTGATATACTACTGGTGATCAAACTGTCATGCATGTATTCCTATAACTTGGACATTTTCATAAACGTTGGATGTGAGGCTGTGGCTCTAACTTGCTTTATTTTGTTGTTGACATCTTACACATATATATATATTTTTAGTGTTCACCAAAGCTCTAAAACTGGTACATCCGAGGCATTGTCCACCTGCACGGCCCACATCACCATGGTGGTGATATTGTTTGTGCCTGGCATCTTCATCTATGTGTGGCCCCTCAGCGTCACCTGGGTGGACAATTTTTTTGCTGTGTTTTACTCTGTTTTTATGCCAGTCCTAAATCCAGCCATTTATACACTAAGAAATAAACAGATGAAAATTGCTGTTAAGAGATTCAGAAGCTACTATGTAGGTTCCAAGGGTAATAACCTAATGCCTCAAAAACTGATTGTAAGTATTTCAAATTGACAATACACTGATATTATAAAATAAGACAAAAACCACAGAATATAGTTTATATGTTGTTGTTGTTGTTGTTAGGTGCTATCGAGTTGGTATCAGACTCATAGCAACCTTCATAGGGTTTTCAATGGCAGACTGTTTCAGGATTGCCTTGGGAGTGGATTGCCAAGTCCTTCTCCCATTCTTGCAGTGCTGGGAATTGAACTCCAGACCTCAGATACTGCAGGGCAGCACTCTACCAACTGAGCTAAATCCCAGCCTCAGTTTATATGTAGAGTTTGCTATATTCTCCATTAACAGGTAGAGTTTTATTATAATTCACAGAATTTAGCATTTACTAATGAACCAGTAGGGCTGGGATTTAGTAGAAAGCTGTGGATTAATTCCCTAAAATCCAAACATGAATGATTCTTATGGGCATATTATTCAGTCCAGAAGAGAAAATTCAGTTTGTTCAAAAATCTCATTGCCTGTCCTGATGTAGTAACTCCATTTAAAAGAAATTATTTTGTTCCTTGACATTTCCTCTCATAACTTTCACTTATCCTTTGTTGAAAGGTAATTACATTGTTTTTGCCTTATCATCATAGCTCTCCACAAAAAATGCTAAATAAGAAAAAGGAAACAGAAAAAATAAAGGTTAAGTAACATTGGAAATTAAATATAAAATAACAATAGCTGGAATTAAAATAAAAAATAAAATAAGTGGTTAAAGGACAACTAATGTTATTTTTCTTAGTTATGTAGGTCTCAAGGACTATAGTTTATTCTTTAAATATTTAATTATAATTTTTGTAAAATCCTGAAACATATTCTCCCTGAGGGCTATGACCATGGCTGAAAATATATTAGCTCTAATCAGAAAATTTTTAGATATGTCAATTATATCCCAATTAAATTAACATATACACACATATATTTTGATGATTATGAGTCTGTTAACCATTGTAGTAAGAAATGTATAATCTCAAGTAAAGACAGAAGTGTATATATCCCTCCATGAAAAATGTTACATGATATTTCCCTAATTATATTGTTAGTTTTATGAACTGCTTTCTCAGTGTAATATCCAAAATAAATGTTTGGGAAATGGAAGATATGTTCCCCTACCTGATCTGATTGTATATAAGTAATGCACTTGGTGGATTGTGGGATTCCTTTCTAAACAGTAAATAAAATGAGTCTTCAAAGGAGAAAGAAAAATCTCCATACTGATTCCTTTTTTTTTCCCATTATTGGTATTGACCCCAGGGCTTCATACATGCTTTGCAATGCCCTACCACTGAGCTGCACCCTCATAGCACTTTACTTTTTTTTTATTTTTATTTTGAGGCAGTGTCTTGCTAGGTTACATAGGCTACCTCTGGCCTTAAACTTGCAATCCTTCTGTCTCTGCTGCTCAAGTCTCTGCAGTTACAGGCATGTGGTACCACATCCAGCTTCTTTTTCCTTTTTAAGACATATTCCCGTCTCTTTATGGGACTATGTGATGTTTATATACACTTTGAGTATCATAGTACATAGAATCCGAGTCTAGTCAAGGAGATAAGTGAAACTTAGAATAAAATTCTCACTGGTAATATTAAGTATATAGTTAAATTCAGAATATTCTGACACTGATATGGTGGTCTATGAATTATTTATAACTGTAGTACAATTTTAGCAGAATGTAGGGAATAATTCCATGGCATAGGTCTCTGCAATGTATTTTTTGACATGACATGATAAGCCAAGGTAATAAAAGGAAAAAGTAAAAATTCAGACCACAGAATGCTGAAAAGCTTCTTATTGCAAAGGAAAATGTCAATAATATCTCAGGCAACCTATGGAAAGAAAGAAAATTTTCAACCCAGATATCTGATAGGGGCTCAATATTCAAAGTAGATATTGAACTTGAACAATTCAAAAGGGAAAAAAACTAACAGGTAGAAGGCATGAATAGACATTTTCACAAAGAAAACATATAAATGTACAACTCATATATAAAAATATGCCAAACATTACTAATCATTTGGGAAATGTAAATCAAAATCATGACATTTACTTCAACAATGTTAAAATGACTTTGTAGTTGTTAGGTGTTGCTGACTCATGGCCAACTCACAGCAATCCTCACAGGATTTTCAATGACTGCTTGTTTCCAGATTGCTTTAGGAGTGGATTGCCACAGCCTTCTCCCATTTTTGCAGAGCTGGGGATTGAACCAAAGGCCTCAGAGAGCACAGAGTGACACTCTATCAACTGAGCTAAACCTCAGCCCCACATTAAAATTACTACTATCCAAAAATCAAAAGATAACAAGTATTGGCCAGATTGCCTAGAAAAGGGAACTCCTAGTTACTGTTAGTGGGGCTGGGATTAAGCTCAGTGGGTAGAGCGCTGCTCTGCAGTCTCTGAGGCCCCGAGTTCAATTCCCAGCACTGCAAAAATGGGAGAAGGACATGGCAATCCACTCCCAAGGCAATCCCAAGGCACTCAGCCATTAAAAACCCTATGAGGGTCTCTGAGTCGGATACCGACTCGACAGCACCTAACAACAACAACAAGTTACCGTTAGTAGGGATATTAATAGACATAGCTAGTATGAAAAACAAAATAGAATTCATTTAAAAAAATGGAATCACGAAATGATACAACTCTATTTTTTGAGAATATATCCAGGCAAAAATGAAATCAGCATCTTAATATGAGCATACCCATTTATTTGCAATAGTATTCACAATAGGCAAGATATGGAAACCATAAATGTCCATAAATGGATGACTGTGCAAAGCATATGTAGTACACACAACTATATGTGATACACATAACACATACACACACACAAACACACAAGAATATTGTTTATCCTTTAAAAAGGAAAGAATACTTGCAACATGTTAAAACATAGATATATAGATAAATTTTTCAAGGGTGAATATTGTACCACATGATATAAACCAGCATACTTAGAAATTAATCAACATTTGCAAAAATCTGAAGAGGATTTGATCAAGAAAACCTTCTTAAAATGAAGATAATGTGAATGGGACTCAAAGAATTTCTTCTTCTGAGTCTTGTACTATATGACTAGTCTTTCATTTCCCTAGAAGATCCCTGCTAGCAAGATTGCCATTATTTGACCTGATTTACAGCTTAGTAAGTGGATAAGAAAGACATTATCCTCAAGAAATTGTTTAAAAGTAATCACTGGAAATTAATATTGCATCTGCCTGAGGCTACAATATAAGTTGAGGCAAAGAAGCTGGACAAAACCTAAAAGGAGTACCTGGGAACACATTATCCAAAGATGACTTCAGAAGTTTTGATATATGTCTGGAAATACAGAATCCTTTATATATGTTCATATTGTGCTTATAAATGAAACCCAATAAGCCATCTACCTCTCAATTACCTGGATGCTGTAAACTTTCTGAATGTTGAAAGTGTACCTCAACACACATATAGAACCCAAGATAGAACAGAAAATATAGCTGACCATTAACCTCAATGAAGACACTTTAATGACCCTTCACTACAGACTTCACAGACTGTATCGAATTAGTCCATGAACAAAACTACCCCAACAAGCAACAGCAAGAAAAAAGCAACAAGCACAATAAACAAAGAAGACTTGAGAGAAACTAATTTCTGAAATTACAATATGTTATTCAAAATGTTCAGTTTTAACAGAAAAAAAAAGTCCCAAGAAAACCAAGACAGTTGTAAAATATGGCCCACAAACAGAAAAACAAAAAATAACCAACAGAAATTGCTCCTGATAAGGCCCATAAATAAAAAAAAGACCAGATGAATTTACTGATAAACAAGTTGTTTAAAGAAATATTTATAAGATCAACCCCAAAACAGAAGATAAAAAATTCCCAGGTCATTCTATATGGGCAGTATGTCCTAGAGACTAAAATTAGACAAAGCTGTCAGAGGAAAACTACAGATCAATATGCCTCATGGATATAAATAACTCAACAAAATGCTAATAATCTGGGGTAGCCACATATAAAAATATTATGCAATATGCCAAAGTAGGATTTTCTCAGAATGAAATGTTGCTTTAACATACGAAGTTTGAGTAGTACATGCATCATTGAAATAAAATGAAATATAAAAGACTATAGAAGACTTCAATAGATACAAAATAGTCTTTTGGCAGGATTCAAAACTCTTTTCTGATGGAAGAACTCAACAAATCAGAAATAGGAGAAAACCTGAACCTGACAAGGAATGTATATGAAAAAGTCAAATGTGAAGGAGATCCTGCCATTTGTGACAACATGGATGAACCAGAAGCCACATCCTGCTAAGTGAAATGATCCACATACAGAAAGAAAAGTACTGAAAGTTCTCTTATATGTGGAGTTTAAAAAAACAGATTTAATGCATAGAAACATGGAGGAGAGGCACTGATTACCAGAGGTGCATGCTAAGGGAGATGTAGGTCAAAAACTGCACAAGTTTAAGTTACATAGGATTAACAAATCTAGAGATCTAAAGTACAACAAGGGGACTATAGTTAATAATATTATATTGTATATTGGATACTTCTAAGAGAGTAGATTTTACAGACTCCAAACCCATGCAAAAATAGCACTGAGTGATGATGAAAATATTTATTATCTGTATTATAGTCATCATTTCACTATTTACATGTATATCACATCATCCACGAAGATATCCACCCATGTCATATCTATTCAACACTTTACTGGAGTCTTCAGCTAGAGCAATTGAAAAGTAGTATTAACACTGCACCAATTGGATATAGAATATGTTGTGGAATTCACTGAAACACTATTAAAACTAATGATAAAATTCAGCACAGTGTCAAGATTAAGAACAATATGAGTCACCTTTTCTAATACTAACAATGAATAATACAAAAACAAAATCAGGAAAACAATTACTTTTAGAGCAGAATTTAAAAGGATAAGAACTTGGAAAAAATTTAATAAAAGAAGAGTAAGTCTTGTGCACTGAACTACAAACAAATTTTGAAATAAATTAAAGAGGTCTAAAAAGTGAATAGATTTTTCACATTAATGATTTGAATGCTTAATATTTTTAAACGCCAAGATTTTTACTCTACAGGTTCAGTGGAGTCTCTATCCAACTCAGCTATGTGTGTGTGTTGGGGGCGGGGGGCTCTAACTGACAAGTAGATCCTTAAAATCATAGAAATTCAAAAGATTCAGAAGAGCCAAAACAATCTTCATAAAAAATAACAAGTTGGATAGCTCACACTCTCAGATTTCAAAATTTAAAATAATCCTACAATAATAAAGAATGTGTAAACAAAATAGACAAATATATCAAGTTAGAATTGATAGTGAAAATAATAAGCCTTCACTCTTAGGTTAAACTGTATTTTGACAACGATGACAGGACAATTCAGTTGAAAGAAAAGTCTTTTTAATAAATGGCACTGAGATAACTGGATATCCGCATGAAAAGTATAATGTTGGACTTCCTCATATATCATACCTAAAACTTAAAGCAAATTGGATGGATATAACATAAATACATGGGCTAAAACTGAAAAAGTGCCATAATGTAACACAGACATTAATCTTCATGAATTTGGATAGGGGATAATTTCTTAGCCCATGACACAAAAAACGCAAACAGCAACAACAAAAATCATATAAGTTGAACTTCATGAAAACAAAGTCTACAAATGATACTACCATAAAGAAAAAAAAAAAAAAAAGCCAGCCAGGCAAGGTGGCACAAGCTTGTAATCCCAGCAACTTTGGAGGCAGAAGTAGAAGGGTTGCAAGTTTGAGACCAGAGGCAGTCTGCATAATTTAGAGAGACCGTGTCTCAAAAAAAAGTTTAAAAAAAGGACTGGGGTGCAGCTCAGTGATACAGCACTTGCAAAGCATGCAAGTGCAAGGCCCCCCAGTACCACACACACACAAAAAAATTCGTGGTATGAGTAATAATACTTACAAACCATATATTTTACCAGGAATATGTGTACAGAATGCATAATTGACACCATAATTCTATAATAAAAAGAAAAATAATCTCAAATAATATGATTAAAAAAGGGCAACAGATCTAAATAGGCAAGTCTCCAAAAATATATACGAAAGACCAATATACTTATATGCAAAGATTCTTATCATCATTAGTAACTAAGGAAATACAAAGCAAAATAATAATTAAATGCAACTTTACACCTACACTAATATTTACAATAAAAAAACAGACAATAACTAGGGTCAATAGCGATGTGAACAAAGGAACTGAAATTCTAGTACACTTCTGTTATTGTTGTTCTTGTGTGCTGTTGAGTAGAGTTCAACTCATTAAGACCATCTGTACAACAGAACAAAACACTGGCACTATGTCAGTGCTTCTCTACTATTCATAGGGTTTTTAATGGCTGATTGTTTCACCATTGCTTCGGGAATGGGCTGCCCTGTCCTTCTCCCATTTATTCAGTGCTAGGGATTGAACCCAGGGCTTCAGAGAGCACAGATAAGCACTCTACAAACTGAGCTAAACTCCAGCCCAGTGCACTGTTGGTGGAGTGTAAATGATATAGCCACCTTGCAGAATGTTTTGGCAATTCCTCAAATCTGAACTATAGAGTTATCATGTGCCCTGATACTTACAAATGTATATCCAAATGCAATGCAAATGCAAACATATCCCACACAAAAACTTGAGCATGAACATACACATTGCAGCTTTAATCATAAATACCAAGCAGTAAATAAAACAACCAAAATATGTATCACCTGATGAATGAGAAAACAAAATGTGGTATATCTATACAATGGAAAAAAATTTTGGCAATAAAATCAATAAAACACTGATACGTTAAAAAATGAATAAAAGTTTTCAGACTAAGTGGAAGAAGTCAGTTCCAAAAGAACACAATTAAACAATTCTATTTCTATAAAATTTCCAGGATAGATGAATCTTTAGGAGAAGAAAATATATTAATGTTTGCCTAAGACCATTGGAATGGGGAAAGATAGTCTTTGGGGACTGGTTTATTTTAGTTAGTCTTCAGGATTCATTCATATTGCAGCATGAATCAATATTTAATGCCAAATAAAATTTCATCATATGTGTATACCACATAATAGGTGTCTACTAAAAATACAGGTTTTCTTCTTGATGATGAAAATATTTCAAAAATTGATTGTCATGCTTTGGTGCTCAACTCTGTGAATAAACTAATACTATCTAATGGCCACCTGCAGCTATATCACTGTGACGTCCGATCCCATCAGATGTAGGAAGCTAAGCAGGGTCGGGCCTGGTTAGTACTTGGATGGGAGATGGCCTGGGAACACTGGGTGTTGTAGGCTTGGAAGAAGGACCCGGCAACCCACTCCCAAAATTACAATGAGCCATTGAATACCCTATGAATAACAAAGAAGCACTAACAGTAGTGTTTCATGTGTTGTACGTAGGATCTCTATGAGTTGGACACCAACTTGATGGAAACTAACAACAATAACAAAATCTAATTGTTGTTGTTGTTGTTAGGTGCCGTCAAGTCGGTATCCAACTCATAGCGACCCTCATAGGGTTTTCAATGGCAGACTGTTTCAGGATTGCCTTGGGAGTGGATTGCCAGGCCCTTCTCCCATTTTTGCAGTGCTGGGAATTGAACTTGGGACCTCAGAGACTGCAGCGCAGCGCTCTACCAACTGAGCCAAATCCCAGCCCTATGGCATATATATAAAGATGAATTTTATGGTATGTTAATTCTATTTGAGATTGCTAAAAATAATCTAATTCTAAGGCTACTCCCATGGATCCTGTCAGTACATGAAAGGTATTTCTTGCAACTGATTCAGTGGATCATCTTTTTCCTCTCTTATCATGCCTAGAATTTCCCAGAGGTTTTGCTGGGACTTCAGTTATCCTGGAGAAAAAGTGAAAATCTGACAAAAGAGCCAGTTGTTGTCTTGCTGAAGAAACATCTCTGAAGCTTCTCTGAGCCAGTTAAAGTTCTAACTCTCTTAAGAGAGGGAGTCTGCAGAGCTAAAGCCTTCAGGGTCTCCATCCCAGCATACTTAACCCATGTTTCTGGATTTCTAGATTTTCTCCACACTTGTCCTCATTTGAGTATAGCACACCCACCTTCACTAAGCTTTTACACATATCTGGAGCCATGTAACTTTAGTAGATATTGAATCTACCTTTAGTGTAAGTCTACCTCTTCACTCCCAGAATAATGACTGTAAATGACCAAGGAGTTCATCGAGCTCTTACACTAAAGCTTTCTATGTGAGTAGCTTCCACTCATTATCCTTCCATAGGCAGTCAGTTCAACATAGCAAGAAGCAGGCAGCTTCACTGTGGAATCCTTCTCCCCGTATCTTTCAAATGCCTGAACCATTCATTTGCAATAATGTTCTTTCACAAAGAATGTGTTGCCAGATCACCAACAGTGACACTAACAATTAGGCATCTATCTTGTGCCAGGGCTTGTGTTCTGTCTACTGCTTGGAACTGAAACTTGTGTGCTCACCAGGTTGGTGAGTAACCCAGCCACAGACTACCATTTGCTTTCCTAGATATGTCCAGTACCAGTTACATTAGTTTGGGTCATCTGAAAAGTGGATGCCAAGATAAGATTGGATTATACTCACACAGTGAAACACTATACCACAAAAGAACTAAACTGGCCCATGAACAACGTAGGACATCTCTGAAGAATTATTTTATGTTTAGCAGAAGATAGTTAAAACAATATATCCTGCATGATTGTATTTAAATGAAATTCAAGAACATATAAAATAAATATTTAATGCTCAAAATGAGAACAGTTATTGTCTGATGGTATTGATTTTAAAGTGGTCCAAAAATCTTTAAGGTTGAGAAAAATATTTTTATGTTTGATAAGTGTGGTGATTTCACAGATATGTATATCAAAAATTAAAACCTTAATCCATTCATTTTAGATTCATGAACCTTAATATCTATAAGGTATTTCTCATATAATAGCAGGAACTAAAAGCAAACTGGTAAAGAGAAAGAATAGCAAAAGTACCAAATATAACAGTTTAAAATATTTTCCATGACAATATCTAACACTACTGGCAATTAAAGTGAATTTTAGAATATTGTGGAAATGCTATTGATTATTTAAAACAGTATCTTTGTTTTTTTTTTTTAACCAGATATCTCTCTCTTATCTGCTTTTGGAGAATTCTAAACAACTCTAAGTTCTAATAGACAGTGTCTAATTATATTAACCAGGAACAAAGTAGAACTGTTGTTATCAGGTGCCATCAAGTCAGATCCAACTCATAATGACCCTACATACAAAAGAAGGAAACACTACCAGACACTGTGCAATTCCTGGCAATATTGTCAAGGCTTCTCTCCTACTTACAGGGTTTTATATGGCTGTTTCAGGAATAAACTGCCTAGTCCTTCTCCCAAACCTATAGCACCCAGTATTTCCAGATGGTCTCCCATCCAAATACTAACCAGGACCAACCCCTTAACTTCCAGGATCAGACAGGAATGGACACCAAGGTAGTATGGCTTTAGACAAAGTAGAACTAGAAGAAAGAAATTCTAGATTGGCTGGGCTAAATGTACACATTGTAATTTAGTAGTTTTTCCGTATTGCCTTCACTTTTGCCTTATTTTGTTCTTTATTTGTCTCTAGTTTCACCTCAGGTGTTAAAATTAAATGGAGAATGCACTGTTGTTATTAGATGCTGTCAAGTAGAGTCCCACTCATACTGATCCTATGTACAACAGACAAAATACTCCCTGCCATGCCCAGCATTATGTCAGTGCTTCTCTGCTATTCATAGGGTTTTCAATGGCTGCTTGTTTCAGGATTGCTTTGGAAATGGACTGCCAAGTCCTTTTCCGTTTTTTGCCATGCTGGGAATCAAACCCAGAGCCTCAGAGAGGGCAGAGGGGCACTCTACATCAGAGCCAAACCCCAACCCTGAGGAATGTACCACACAAAATAGTATTTTCTAAGCTGCTGTTTCCTTTGCAGCAAAACAAATCATGATGCACAAGCAAGTTATTATCCAATTCTTTCACATTTCTTGGCACTAGGGTTTCAATAAATGACCACACTTTATAATTTAAAACACAGTTTTAAATGCTTGATTTTTAGTATGTACCTGTGTACATATATCAATTTTTTTCAGTCCTGGGGGGCTG
This sequence comes from Pedetes capensis, assembly GCA_007922755.1. Lineage (NCBI taxonomy): Eukaryota > Metazoa > Chordata > Mammalia > Rodentia > Pedetidae > Pedetes > Pedetes capensis. The sequence continues at coordinate 18,318 of VMDO01018538.1, forward strand.
AATCCAGGGCTTTGCACATACTTTGCAAATACTCTGCCGCTGAGCTGCACACCAGTCTCTTTTTTATTTTTTAAATTGACACAAGGTTCACAAAGTTACGCAGGCTGCCTCTGGCCTTGCACCTGAGATCCTCCTCCTTCCTTCTGCCTCCTGAGTCAAGGGATTATAAGTGTGTGCCACCACATCAGGCTCCAATTTTCCATTTCAAACTGAGGAATAGAGATAAAAAGGAAGTCTTTTTCTATAACCAAATGCAGCTGCAATATTCTCATTTGATCAGGTAATATGTCTAGCTGTTCAGGGAAATGGATTTCTACACCATCATTGTGAAAGAACAAGGATTAATGATGACAGAAAGAATCCCCATGGTTATAGTTACCCACCAATCAGCTACTGAAAACCTATGAGGGTCGCTCTGAATCAGATCTGACTCATGGCACCTAACAACAACAACAAAGAGATGCTAATGTTTAAGAACTTAGTCCACTAGCATGGTCCAGTGTAGAATGGTAGTACACATGATTGTTTCTTTTAGACTGAATCGTCTATAATGACCTGCTTCCTTCCTCAGTACTAAGGTGGCTTGTATTTTAAGTACTTTAGGATTTGAGTTATGATTCCTGGATCTTGAATAGAGTAATTTTTACCTGGAAATGAAAATAATAGACTTCTTGATGTAATCAAACTTCTATCTAAAATGGAATAAAAATATGAAAATGGAAAGTTAAGAAAAAGTAGGTATACCTTTACATATGAATAGTAAGAGATGGATGCTATTTTATCCTCATGTCTTCTTACCTTAATATCACAAATCCAAATCTAAAGGAGCTGGGTGTCTGCTTGTCTCTTTTTTAGAAGTCTTGGTGATTGTGGGCAGTAGGTTTCTGTCCCTAGTCTGCTTCACTCTGCTTCACATTTCCTACATCATTGTGTCTGCCAGCATTCCTCCAGTGCATCCTCTAAGGCTGTGTCCACACTATCAGCTCACATCAATGTAGTGACTCTCTTCTTTAGTCCACCTATCTTCATCTATTCTTTTCCAGTCAATAGTTATTGTAGATAAGTTTCTTTCTGTGTCTTACTCTATAGTCACTCCCCTCCTTATTCCAATTATTTACTCTCTGAGGAATCCCAAAATGAAGGCTGCTTTAAGAGACTGAGTAGCCAACATCTCAGTTCCAGTCCCCTAAAGTAATTAGGTTTCTAGTATTTGGGTTTTGTATGTCTTCCTCTATTTGGAGGTTTTGAATATTAGATATTTATTCAAACAAATTTTAAAATTTATATGAATTTTATTCTGTCCACATTCCTAGAATAACTAAAATAGTTGTGATCTAAGATTTCTAATGGAAAATATTCATAACATGGATAAAATCACTGGAAAAATAAGCATTTATTATATACCTTTTCTCTCAGAATATTCAGAATGTGAAAAAATAATGTTTCTTATGTAATTTGTAATGCTTTAGTGATAGAAGGTATGAAATTGAAAACTTTAATAAGGCAATACAGATACGGTATTTAATATAAGTTTTTATTTTAAAGTTTTTTTTTATCTAACATGTGTTTAAAATGGTTATTGAGCCAAGCAAGCATGGTGGTGCACACTAATCCCAGCAACTTGAGAGACAGAGGTAGGTGAATTTCAGGTTTGAGACCAGAGGCAGTCTGCATAAATTAACGAGACCCTATGTCAAGATTTAAAAAGGAAAAAAAATCAGCTTTCACTGTAAGTTAACCTTATGAAGGCGTCTCATTGGTAATTGGAATTCAAATAGGATTTATTGAGATTTGTTTTACTGTATGGTCTCAATGGGTTGATCATACTTAGTAGAGTATAAAAATTGATCTAGAAACAAACATATCAGACATTTCTTTGAGTGTACAAACAGTTTTCTAGAATTCAAAGTCAATTGAAGTATTAAAAATTAAAACTGTGCTGTTATTCTTTCTTCTTATACCTCCCAAATGTTTAGGCTTGGCCATAATCCATTAAGTGAATTCATTTGTCCATGAAGTAATCTTTTATATGTTTAGTAAACACAAAACTCTTTTATAAACATCATAATACCTTGTTAATAATACATATCTGGTCTCTGTTCCCAAGAGAATAACAAAGTTAGATAGGGGAAGACCAATTAGGCATAATAATCTATGAAAACTTAGGTCTATGTTATTAGGCATAATGATCTCAGAAAACCCCTCTAAATGGAGACATTTAAACAAAGAGAACAGCACTAAGAAAGCTACAGAATTAAATATTTGAAAGTAGAAAAGGATTTCCAACAAAAGGGGCAGTTTGTTCAGATATTATGAAGTGGAGCTTATTGCTACTAAGGATAGAACTTTATGAAGAGGATTGATGAATTAAAGATAGCAAGTTTAATGCTCAGTATTTCTGGAAGAGAAGACATGAGAATTCACAGAGTGGATCCTTATATTTATTATCAAAAATATGAGTGGTTAAGGAAAATATGGTGTATATGTTGTGGTTGTTAGGTGCCACATAGAGACCCTCATAGTGTATTGGATGGCTGATTGTTTGGGGATTGCTACAGGAGTGGATTGCCATGTCTTTTTACCATGGTTATAAGGTTAAATATGTTATAATTATACATTCTTGATACAGTTTGGATTTTTTTAAAAGCCATGACAGCCTCCAGATATAGAGCACCTTCAACCATCTTTTGTAATTCATATCTGTCAGTTTGCTGTATTGTGGGGCCTTGTGTGTTGCTTTGATGCTCAAAGCTATGCCACTAGTTCTACAGATACCAGCAGGGTCACCCATGGTGGACAAGTGTCAGCTGAGTTTCCAAACTAAGAAAGACTAGAAAACAGGACCTGGGAGCCCACTAGCAAAAAAATTAGTAATTGAAAACCTTATGAATATGAGAGAAACAGTGTCAGATATAGTGTTAGAAAATGAGCCCCCCATCTTTGGAAGGCATTCCAAAGATGACCGGGAAAGAGTTGCCTCCTCACAGTAGAGTCTACCCTACTGACAGGAATGGAAAGCCCAGGAACCTCCATTTGCTAATGTGGCACAACTCAAAATGGAAAGGAAAAACAGTAAAAATCCATTAAAAGTTGGAATATGGAATGTACATAGTATGAATCTAGGAAAATTAAAAATCATCAAAAGTTAAATGGAGCATGTAAACATTGACAAGCTAAAATGAACAGGCATGGGCCATTTTGAATCACATAATTATATGGTCTACTATGCCAGGAATGACACTTTAAAGAAAAATGGAATTGCATTCACCATCAAAAAAGATCTCAAGATCTGTCCTGAAATACAATCCTGTCAGGGATAGAATAATATCCATACATCTACAAGGAAGGTCAGTTAATATGACTATTATTCAAATCTACACACCCAATACTAAGGCCACAAATGAAAATAAGGAAGATTTTTACCATCTTCTGCAATTTGAAGTAGACTGAACATGCAACTGATATGTATTGACAACTATTGGTGACTAGAATGCAAAAGTTGAAAAAAAATAAGAAGGATCAACATCTGGAAAATATGGCCTTGGTGACAAAAATGATGCTGGAGGTTGCATGATAGAATTTTGTCAGACAAATGACCTTTTCATTGCAAATACATTTTTTTCACCAACATAAATGGTGACTGTATACATGGAATTCACCAAATGGAACATACAGGAACCAAATTGACTACATTTGTGGAAAGAGACAATGGAACAGTTCAATATCAAATGTCAAAACAAGACAAGGTACTAAATGTATCAGACCACCAATTTCCCTATGCAGGCTCAAACTGTAACTGAAGAAGATTAGAACAAGTATACAAGAACCAAGGTATGACCTTGAGTATGTTGTTGTTGTTAGGTGCCCTCGAGTTGGTATCTGACTCACAGCGACCCTCTGTACAACAGGCGAAACACTATTGTCAGTGCTTCTCTGCTGTTCATAGGGTTTTCATTGGCAGATTGATTTTTGGGAGGGGGTTGCCCAGTCCTTCTCCCAAGCCTACAGCACCTGGTGTTCCCTGGCTGTCTCCCATCCAGGTACTAACCAGGCCTGACCCTGCTTAGCTTCCGAGATCTGACAGGATCAGATTCCACTGGGCTATGGTTGCAGGCAAAGGGAAGGCAGAGAAGACAAAATCAAATATTATAATGACATATGCAAAGAGCTGGAGATAGAAAACCAAAATGGAAGAACACTCTGTTTTTGTCAAGCTGAATGAATTGAAGAAAAATACATGCCTTGAGTGGCAATAGTGAAGGATTCTACAGGGAAAATATTAAACAATGCTGGAAACATCAAAAGATGATGGAAGGAATACACAGTCATTATACCAAAATTAATTGGTGGATGACCAACTATTTTAAGAGGTTGCATATGATCAGGAACCAATGGTACAGTAGAAAGATGTGGAAGCTGCTTTAAAGGAATTGTCAAAACACAAGTCTCCAGAAATCAATGGAATACCAATAGAGATGTTTCAACAAACAAATGTGGCACTGGAGGTGCTAACTTGTTTGTACCAAGAGATTTGTAAAACAGCTACCTGGGCCAACTGACTGGAATAGATCCATTTTTGTGCCTATTTCCAAGAAAAAGGATTCAACTGAATGTGGAAATTATTCATTAATATCATATACAAGCATAATTTTAATTATGTACAACCTTAATCACAGAGTTTTAAAATATGGGAAAGCAATGTTAGAACTAGTAGGAGAAAAGGCACACACTAAAAATTATTAGAATAAATATCAAAATCCCACTTTCAACAGTTGATATAAATAGATAAAAATTTACCAGGTAGCATGGGTCATACCTATAATTCCAGTGATTTGGGAGGCAGTGGCAAGAGAACAGCAAATTTGGAGCCCAGACACAGCCTACGTAACTTAGACTCTGACTGAAAATAAAAAATAAAATGATAGTCTGGTGGTGCTTCCCAGTGGTAGAGCACTTGCAAAGTTTGTGTGAGGCCTTGGGTTCAACACCCAAGTAAAAAAAATAAATAAATAAAATAATAATAATAATAATAACAACAACAACAACAACAACAACAGTTCATTGGAGATGAATCAATTTGATACAATTGATATTTACATAACACTAACCAAAATATCACAAAATTCTTTATGTAGTGTACAGACATTTGCCAAGATAAACAACATTCTTGGTCATGTAACTACTCTTGGCTCATTTTAAATGTACTCAAGCCTATAGCAGTGACAAACATCTGTAATATAAGCCATTCAGGGCACAGAAGTAGTAAGATATCCAGATGAGGTCAGAGCCATCCTGAAAAACTTAACAAGACCCTGTCTCAAGATAAAAAATAAAAAAGGGTTTGGGGTACAATGCAATGGTCAAGCACGTGCAAAAAAATGTACAAGGCCCTGGCTTCAACACAGGTTGAAGTGCAAGTACTGCAAAACAAGTACTGCAAAAACAAACAAGCAAACAAATAAATAAATGTATTCAGGTCACCCGGATTGGTACACAATTAGCAACTGTATGTAAAATAGCCCAAAACTGGAAATAATACAAATGTCTTTCAACAGATGAATGTATAACAAAATTGTGGTTTATAAGTAAAATTGAATACTTTGTCAATGACAGAGAATGTTCTATCAATACAAAAAAGCACCTGACAAATGTCAAAATAAGTACAACAATGAAAGAAATCAGATTTAATAGGTACATATTAGTTCATTATAAGGAACCCGAGAATACACAAAATTAGCAATTAAACAGAAATCAGTGGTTGCCTAAGGAATGAGGCTGTGTGAAAGGCCTGGAAAAAAGTGTTATTAAGAGATGGGGGAACATCGCAGCTGAGACACTTGTCCACAATCTAAATTGTAGTAATCTTTTCATGGTTGTGTGTGTGCAGCAAAGCAGTTCAGCTTGGACATTTGAGATATGAGCCATGTATATCTGTCAATTGTACTACAATAAGGTTTTCTTTAAATGTAATGTTTCAAAATAATTGTATCTTAATCTTGCATCGATATCTTCATTTTAAAATCTAAATATATATTAATAATTTGACAAACAGGTCATAGCTGTCAATATTTCAGGCAATCATAGAATATACTGAATATATTAGTCATTTGGCCAGGTTTGCAGACTATTTAGATGATCTTGATGTATATGTGAGCACTGCATCTATACCATGTTTTTTGTTTGTGGTCATATATCAATCACATTGTTCAGCCTACAATCTCTCTTGTAACTGGAAGTAAAATTTTCATTGAATCTGATTACATAGACAGTTTTGCAGATCAAGATTCCAGAGAATGTCCTCTGAGGAGTTATTGTCAAATGAATACTTTAAAAACTTTACTAAGTTTTAATGTTGAGCTGGTTTTTGGTTGCCTTCTTCTTTTTTTTTTTTTTTTTTTTTTTTTTGCTGGTGGGGGTACTGGGGGTTGAACTCAGGGTCCTGAGCTTGCATGTTTTGCAAGCGCTGTACCACTGAGCTGCACCTCCAGCCCATTTTTGTTTTTGAGACAGGGTCTCACTAAATTATGCCAACTCCCTCTGGTCTAGAGCTTGCAATCCTCCTGCCTCTGCCTCCCAAGTCTCTGGTATTACAGGCATGCGCCATGCCCAGCTGGTTGACTTTTTATTTCAGGAGTATGCAACACTTGACATCATTTTTAACAAAGACATCCCCAATAGATGTCCAAGGTAATTATTTCCCTGATTGTTGTTCTTTTAAGAACATAGGATAGGTAAATTTCACCCAAGAGACTGCTTTAGGTGGTGAATATATGCCATTAGGAGGGAATGCATTTCCTCAGATACCATCTTCACCCAATATAGATGTCATCCCAACCACACATCAGAAGACAGATCAAAAGAAAACCTGATGTAAGAGAAGAAAATTGTTTTGTAAGTCATCTCACCTGATTGTCATCTTTAAGATAACTCTTAAAATATTTCAATGCATCTGGTGTAAGGTTGACCACTATGATTATAGTTAGGAAAAGCTTCTTCAGCTTCCAATATTCTTAGAAGACAATTCATGGCTTTACTCTTTCTCTTCAATTCCTACTGGAATTTTTGTGACTTAACACCTGGCATCCACCATCAGAGTGCCCAGCTACAAACATACCTCCTCATTGGCATCAGATTCAGAATTCCTTTGTCTACTATTCAATATGGGCAGATCCCAGATAACCTTTTATAAAAGGTCCCATATTTTAAGAGGATAAAGGTTTTTTTATAGCAGAGAGAATGTAGAACATAAGATAATTTTTAGTGTAGAGACAGAAGTAGAAAGGGATGACAAGTCTATGGGTGATATAATACTTGGTTGCTACAGAAATAGAATTGAAACTCACAAGCTGAGGAAAAAGGGAGACACCAGGAACTACTGTAACGCCCTGTGTGTGCTTCATCAGTATATATTCCAGAAAACCCACTAAATTGTCTAGGTCCTAGAATATGAATGCAAAAATATAAATGTTAATTATACCACAGATTTTAGTACTTTTACAGTAAAATAAATTTATGAAAGACATTGCATCAAGAAGGGAATGAGTACTTCACTGCAATAATTTAATATTCCTAGAATAATTCCATTTATCTCCTTTCCTTATTTTTTTCAATTTCATTTAGCACAGAGGTAATATTATCCCCTTGTATGAGAATTTCCCCTAAGTTAAGCATAAGAACTCCAAAGGTGCTTTCATAGAATGTCCTCTTTTGTTGAGATCCATATCATAAACCATTCCCAGGCAAGAGAAGTAAAGGGTGAAATCGCTGTAGCAGGTAGCACATCCACTACATCCTCCTCATCTTCACAGCCTGCAGTTATTGAGTACATGAAAGTTTCCTTAAAGACAATGTAAGTAGTTGATATTTTAAAAAGAGATGTGCATGTATTATATATACATTGTGGTTGTTTGGTGCCCTTAAGTCGGTGTCAGACTCATAGAGACCCTATGTACAATAGGCAAAACAGTATTATTAATGTTTCTCTACTATTCATAGGTTTTTCAATGGCTGTATAACTGAGCTGCACCCCCAGCCCCTTTTTTATTTCTTATTTTGGAGACAGGGTCTCACTAAGTTCTACAGACTGCCCTTGTCCTCAAACTCATGATCTTCCTGCCTCAGCCTCCCAAATCACTGGAATTACGGATGTATAACATAGCACCTATCTGAGAACTTTATTTCTTTCCACCTTTTGTGCTTCTGAATCCTCAGTGAAATGGAAGGGAAAAATAGTTCTCATGATAATATCATGATATTTATCATTTATGCTCTCTCCTTGGCTCCAACCCAGTGATTTCAAAGGATAAAGAAGTGAGGCACACAGATTGAAACAATGCCATAAGAAGATTAACAAGGTGGGGGGGGGAAGAACACAGTCATTCCATTTCCACCATACGCTTGAAGTAGATTGTCAATTCACTTGTATATTTATACAACCAATATCATTACCTTTAGAAATGACCCTGTAGTGTTCACATTCACTTATTGCTAACAGTCAAAGGTGGATTTCGCTTATACATCTATTCAGGTTATTTTCATCTTACAAATAAAACATAGATGATGATGATGATGATGATGATGATGATGATGATATGATGATGATGATGATGATAGCTAGATAGATAGATAGATAGATAGATAGATAGATACATAGATAATTTCTAACTTTCATGATCTCATGATCTGGAAACAAATATTTGAATTCCTAGGAATTTCACATCTATTTGCATAATTAAGGTTTTTGTTTTTTCTTAACAGATTCTCACTCTGTAGCTGAAGCTGGCATTTACCATGCAGTGATGTTTTCATCTCAACCTCCTGAGTACTGGCATTACAAGCATGCACCACAACACCCAACTAAAGATAGATATTTTATATTGATAAGCATAAATTACATAGAATTTTCACAGGTAATAAAGTTTAAATCTAAGTCTAAGTTGACTTCCACTTTGGTTAATCCAGTTTAACATAACTCTAGACAGATTTTCCTTGCTAAACAAATAATTTGGACAAAAGTCTCATCATAGGCTTTGCTTTTTAGAAAGGTAATATTTGTCAGTTACTTTCTCTGTGGGACATAATGCCATTTATACTCAGTATAGATTTCACCTTGCAGTTCTACTTTTTAAATTTCAGAGACAGATGTTGAATTTCAATGCAAATAACAAATTCTAAAAGTAGAGCGCTGCACTGCAGTCTCTGAGGTCCCGAGTTCAATTCCCAGTACCGCAAAAGTGGGAGAAGGACCTGGCAATCCACTCCCAAGGCAATCCCGAAACAGTCAGCCATTGAAAACCCTGTGAGGGTCGCTATGAGTCAGATACCGACTCGACAGCACCTAACAACAACTAACAACAATCTCAACCCACTAATTAATAAACCACCCTTTTCTATAGGGTATTTCAGAGAACCCACTGAAAAAAATGGATGGAGGAAATCAGTCTGTGGTGTCAGAATTTGTACTTTTGGGACTTAGCCACTCTCAAAATGTTCAGGTCCTACTCTTGATGATATTTTTGACGGTTTACCTCATCACTCTATCTGGAAATACTGCCATCATGATCTTAATCATCACTGACCCTCACCTCCATTCCCCCATGTACTTCCTGTTGGCCAATCTGTCCTTTATTGATTGGTGGCTTTCCTCAATCACTGCTCCTAAGATGATCACAGATTTTCTCAGGGAGAACAAGACCATTTCCTTTGAAGGTTGCATATGCCAGATTCTCTTTGTCCATTTCATTGCTGCAGGTGAAATGGTGCTCCTGGTGGCAATGGCCTATGACCGCTATGTGGCCATCTGCAAACCACTCCACTATTCTAGCATTATGAGCTTGCAAAAGTGCACTGGGCTGGTGGTGACTTCTTGGGCAGCTGGCTTTGTGCATTCTATGAGCCAAGTGGTTGTGATTGTGCAGCTGCCTTTCTGTGGCCCCAAGGAAATAGACAGTTTCTTCTGTGATATACCACTGGTGATCAAGCTGGCATGCATGGATTCCTATAATTTGGACTTTTTTATAAATGTTGACTGTGGGATTATGGCTGTTACCTGCTTTGTTCTGTTGTTGATATCTTACACATATATTCTTTTCACTGTTCGCCAAAGCTCTAAAGCTGGTGGAGCTAAGGTACTGTCCACCTGCTCAGCCCACATCACCATGGTGGTGATCTTCTTTGTTCCTTGTATCTTCTTCTACGTGTGGCCCCTTGGTATCACCTGGGTGGACAAATTTCTTGCTGTGTTTTACTCTATTTTTACACCTGCTCTAAATCCAGCCATTTATACTCTAAGAAATAAGCAGATGAGACGTGCTATTAAGAGATTCAAAAGCTACTACGTAGGTTCCAAAGGTAATAATTTAGTGCCTCAAAAACTCATTGTAAGTATTTCAAATTGAAAATACATTGACCTTACGAATTTGGTTTAAAATCAGGGACATTAATTTATATCTACAGTTTCTTCAATCTCCAGCTATACAGTTTTATTATACTTCAATGAATTCAACATTTACTAATGAATCAACAGAACGCTGTAAATTATTTCCCTAAAATCCCAACGTGAATGATTCTTTTTTATGGGGAAATTATTTAGTCTATATCTTTAATAAAGCAAAGGGAAAGTAAAGTTTCTCAACAAATTCAGTTATCTGTCCCAATGAGTAACAGTTTAATCCATTTCTCTTGAAGATTTTTCTAACTCCATGTAAAAGAAATTATTTTGTACCTTGTCATTTCCTCTCAAAATTTTCATATATCCCTTTTTGAAAGAGAACACTGTTTTGTCTTACTTAGATTTCCACATAAAATACTAATGTGGAAAAAGAAAATAAAAAATTAAAGATTAAGTAAATGAAAACTACATATAGAATAACAATAGACCTTACTCTGTTTCATTAACTGAATTGAAATAAAATAGTTTAATAAATTAAATCTAATGCTATTGTTTTTATTTTTCTTGTTCTCAAAGACTAAAGCTTGTTCTTTAAGATATTAATTACCATTTCTGTTAAATCCTGAAACATATTCTTCCTGAAGGTTGTGAGCCTAACTTGTTGTTGTTAGGTGCTGTGAAGTCGGTATCCGACTCATAGCAACCCTCACAGGGTTTTCAATGGCTGACTATTTCGAGATTCCCTTGGGAGTGGATTGCCAGGTCCTTCTCCCATTTTTGTGGCACTGGGAATTGAACTCAGGACCTCAGAGACTGCCGCACAGCGCTCTACCAACTGAGCTAAATCCCAGCAGGGCCTGACTTAGCTAGTTAATTATTGAAATTTCACTACTTAATACAGTGAATATTGCTTAATATGGTTAGCAAATATATTTTTTTAAAATTCAGGACAATTATTCCACTCAACTATTCCTAATATGTATTTAAAAGTGAATAGTTAAATATAATTTTATAAATTTAGAATATTTTCAAGTGTTAAATATGTAACAGTTATTTTATTTCTTCAATAGTTATACAACAAATGGGTTGAAATTCATTTATAAGAACAATAAAATTACTAAAACAAAAACATGGAGCATATGTACTTCTTATATCTCTTAATATGAGAATGGGCTAGGATTTAGCACAGTTTGTAGAGTACTGTTCTGCAGTCTCTCAGGCCGTGAATTCAATTCCCAGTGCTACAAAATGGGAGAAGGATGTGGCATCACATGCCTGTAGCAATTGTGAAACAACCATTGATAACCCTTTGAGTCTGTATGAGTTGGACACAACTTGATATCTCCTAACAAGAATAACAATATGGGAACAAAATACCACAAAATTATGAAATAAAAATAGATCACTTATCGTTCTTGAGTGCCTCTTATACATCATACTGTTTTTTTCTATATTATCATGTTATATGCTTTTATTATTATCCTTAGATTGTAAATAACTAAGAACTTGTACATACATATGAAATATATATAAGGTAATTCACCTTCATATTTTCTGTAACTTAATATGAGAATAAGAAAGGATTCAGAAAATAATTTTGTTCCAAGATTATTTATCAAATAACATTGTACAATGCAATAAAATAATTATGTTTTACAAAGAATGATAAAGCAGAACTCACACCAGGGATAAAATTCCAGCATATCCTTATTAAACTCATACAAAAAAACAATTGTTGGAGATGTCATAATTCACAATCCTGTTTGATCATGCATTGTAAATTGTGAACAATTCTGATCATGGAACCTGAATTGTATCCCTAAGCACATGCCAGCATAGTTATAATACTAGTGAACTAGTAGCCAATATTTGACTATTTCTATCTTATCTGTAACCTCAGTTCTTCCCTCCTCAGGATACCATTTTGTTTTTCCAGTACTTTGAAGTTGAATCTACAGCTTCATACATGCTTTGTAAGTGCTCTACCACTGAGCTATACTCCAAGCCCATTTTTTACTTTTTATTTTTGAGATAGAATCTTGCTAATATGTTCAACCTCCCTTTGGCCTCAAACTTTGCAATTCTTCTGCCTCTGCCTCTTGAGTCACTGGAATTACAAGCATGTAACCATCACACCCGGCTTCAACCACTTAATTGTACTCACTATGTTTAAATACTTTTGTTCCTATCCAGAATGCTGAGTATCCTTACATCTCTATCTATTCTTAAAAGGTAACCAGAGTGTTGAGTATGTTCTACTAATTTCCTTAATATTCAGAAAGAAGAGGATAAGAAAGGAAAAGAGAGCTTCTATTCCTGTAAACTGACTTGTCAGAACAATATCCAAGGAGTATACACTTTAGATGGAAATATTTTAGTCACTTTCTGCTATGCTATTCAAACTTTGTGTTTATCAACTAACTAGCAAGAGAAGTTCTCATTAATTTCAATTGGTTTTTATTAGAATCATCTTAGCAGACACTATTCTGAAAGGTGCAGATAAATCTCAAACATTTAGGTTACTGTTGATTTATAAGTTAATAAAAATACTGCTTATTCTTATTTCTTATGAACCAAAATTATTAAGCTAGCAGGTGTCAAATACATCATTTACATTTTCACAATCACCTTCCATTCTGGATGGTCTTCTCAGGCTTCTTTGTTATCAGTCTTTCAATTCTTTCCTTTCTATACCCTGATCGTCTAACTAAAGCATGAGTGACTGGTAGTGAATCAGTTAGATCCATGTCTGCTTCTAGTCAAAGTATAGCTGAATGCATTGTTTCCATTTCTTACCAGGGGAAGGATTTCCCTACATCACTGTCTTTCATGACCACAACTCTACTACTAATCGTAACTAATATTTTGCCACAATACTTGTATAGTTGGAGTGGTAAAACTACACATTCCCATTTCTTCTTGCTTCCTATATCTGCTTCTAACTTGCTATAGTATGAATATTTGGGCCCAAGTTCTTAATTAGCACTCCGCCAGTATTAAGGAACTCCCTACTTACCCCTAAATACATATTTTGTGACTGAAGGAAATTCAGCAGGGGTGGCTATCAAAGTGTTGAGCCATAGCTAATGCAAGTTGATTATTCTGGACCTGCAAAGTTTGATCTCTTTCATTCCTTTCCACTGGATAGTAGAACACTGTTTTTGCATCTCAATTTTGTTGTTTGAAGAATGAGATTGTATTCAGATCATTCAGATAGCTTAGGTCACACGATCACTTGACATCAAGTTTATGTACTTAGTATATACCAGATTTACAATGAGATGTTGATCATTGAAAGTTGAGAAATATACTGAAGTGTTTTATCCTTAGTTTAGAAATGTCCAAGGCATTTAAAATACTTCTTTTCCCCTGGTCATTGTTGTTGTTGTTGTTAGGTGCTATCATTATGTACAATAAAATTGATATATCTACGTAGATGGTTAAGAGGATGTTTTATAGAATGTCTAGATAATCAAAATTTCTGAAAGTATATGAGGACAAATAGGAAAAATTACAACATTTCAATTTTATCACAATAAAATTATACATACATATGCACATTTTGATATTTATAAATCTGTAAACACTTCCAGTAAGAATTGTATACTATAGAGACAAAAGTATACATGAGAAAATGACATTTTTTATAAAGCTAGTTATATTAAGTTAGTGCAATGAAAACTTCTCTTAATATAATATCAAAAAAAAAACACTTGCCCAAATGAGGATATGTTCCTGCTATCAGATTTTACCCAGGTAATGAAAAGGTGGATTATATGATTCATTTCTAAATCCTAAATATTATGATCTTCATAGGAGAAAGGAAAATTTCCACACTGGTTCCCTTGCTCATTTTCCTTTTTTAAAACATCTTCCCATCACTTAATGGGACTTTTTCATGTTAATATTACATTTAGAGTATCACAGTACATAGAATCCAAAGTCTAATCAAGGAGAATAATGAAAATTAGCACATAATTCTCACTGGTAATACTAAATATATACATACATTCAGATTGTCCTGATAGTTATGTTGGTCTATGTGTCATTTATAACTCTAGTACAAAGATTAAAATACAAAGATAGTCAAAATAAGGTGTGTTGGCTGGGGGCAGTGGTACATGCCTGCAATCCCAGCGATCCAGGAGGCAGAGACAGGAGGATCGCAAGTTCGAGACCAGAGGCAGTCTGTGTAATTTAGCAAGATCCTGTCTCAAAAAGTAAAAGAAATGGGTGGGAGGTGCAGCTTGGTAGTACAGAACTTGCAAAGCATGCAAGCGCTAGGCCCTGGGTTCAACCTCCAGTAGCACACACACAAAAAAGTTATGTTAATGAATATATTAAAATAAATCATGAGTCCAAAATCTCAAATATTGGGAGCGAGGTTGGAATAAAAGTTATCATCATAAAATACATTGTTAAAAGAAGTTTTGGGTATGCCTCATGATTTCTACAAAGTACAAACTTATAGTAAATACACAAAAGATAATGGAATGAAAGCATACCACTATGGAAAAGTCATTGAATAGAAAAGGAAAGAGAGATAGAGATAGAGAGAGAGAGAGAGAGAGAGAGAGAGAGAGGGAGAGAGAGAGAGAGAGAAACTACAAAACTGTCAGAACATACTTAAAGAGCAATATTAGGTCTTCCTGCATAATTACTTTAAAAGTAAATGTAAATTCTTCAGACAAAAGACAGAGTGGCTGAGGGGATCTTTAAAAAATAGGATCCACTATGTATTTTCCCCAAGATAGTTGTATACACATAGGATTTAAAGAGAAAAAAAGAAAAAAAATGGAAGGGAAAAGAGAGTTTATACAAATAGAAACCAAAAGAGAGAAAGGTACACTTATATCAGATAAAATAGACTTTAAGTTAAATGGAAGCAAGCAACCAAGAAGGCCATTCTTCTGAAGTGCAAATAGAGCTTTCACCAGGATAGTTCCTGTGCCAGGAGAATGTGGGAGTGAATATATGACTTTAACAAATTGATGTTATTTACATTGGATATATACTCAGTAGTGGCATTGCTGAGTCACGTGGTAATTCTATGTGTACTTGTTTGAGAATCCTTCCAATGGCTTCTATGATGACTGTGCTAATACAAATGCCCACTGGCTGTGCAAAAGGAGTCCTTTATCTCCACATCCTCACCTGCACCTGTTATCATTAGTCTTTCTGGTAATAGCCATTATTACTTGGGTAAGGAATTCACACAATATGTTTTTTACTTTTTTTCCTGGTGATTAGTGATATTTAATATTTTTTCATATATATATATTATGTATTTTCTTGTGAGAAATGTCTATTTATGCTTATTGAACTTTTTAATTGGGTTATTAAGTTTTTGGAGTTTCTTATATATTATGGATATCTTAGCCCCTTCTGAGACATCATTTACCCTCAGATCTGATCAGCACCCTTTCAATAGTTTTAGAGGGATACAAAATCAGATGCAGTTTAGAATTGCATGGAACCATTCATGGTAAATCCAATATGCATGCAGATTTATATATACATATATATGTATATATGTGTGTGCATGTTATACACACACACACACACACACACACACACACACACACACACATAATCTTCAAATCTTCCACCAAAAACTTTCAGGACTCCTAATGAATTCAGCAAACTTGTAATATATAAAATCATCATACAAAATTTAAAAAGATGACAGCATTACTATATGGAAATAATGAATTATTAGAATTCAAGAAACTAATCCCATTTACAATAGCTAAAAAAAAGAAAAGTAAAATATCAAAAAGTACATTTAACCAAAGAGACAAAGGGTCTCTACTATAAAAACTATATATCATTAATGAAGTAAGTTGAAGTGGACACACAAAAATAGGAAGACATTCAGTGTAAATATATTGTTGTTGTTGTTGTTGTTGTTGTTGTTAGGTGCCGTCAAGTCGGTATCTGACTCATAGCGACCCTCATAGGGTTTTCAATGGCTGTTTCAGGATTGCCTTGGGAGTGGATTGCCAGGTCCTTCTCCCAAATATATTGTAAGAATCAATAATGTTAAAATGCCTATATGACCCAAAGCAATTTGCAAATTCAATTTTTAAAGAACTCTTAAAATTAACCTTCCTAAACAAGGCACTATAAAGCTTAAATAAGAAATTTTTAGATTTTAATCTTATATTTCTTTAATCAAGCTGGTGACTACTTATAGAATTTCCTTGGATACCATAGATTATTTCCCAAATTATGACCAACTGTAATAACCTAGAACTAAACTAGGCTTAAAAATAAAAAAGCAGCATCTCTTACTGTGTTTCATATTCTTCATTTCTAGATCACATCTTCTCCCAAAATTATAAATCTGAGCATAATCATTTACAAGTCCCACGGTAATCTAATAAAGGGATCATTTCATCTTGAGGTTCTTTAGGTATTGTTTACATCACACCAACCAAAAAATTCTGCAATATTTTTAGAAAATATGTAAAATACACATGCCACACACTCAGTGTTTATAAGATGAGATCATACTCCACAGTATATCATAACCTGCTTTTTAACTTAAAGTTATGTTAGTGTTTTCTTTGTTCTTAGATTTCTGAAACATTATTTCACAGAAAGTGCAATACTATGATGTCTTATGATTCATTTAAGAAAGTGAATGCTTAGATTGCTCCTGATTTTTTTTTTTCAGTACTGAGGATCATACCCAAGGCCACCTGAATGCTAGGCAAGAACTCCACTGCTGAGCCACATCCCCAACCCTTTTGAAGTTTATACCAAATAATGTCACTGTGAAGATTTTGTAGTGTACACATAGTCATTTCCTTATTGTAAATATTTAGCAGTTGAATATCTGTCTTGAAGATTCATACATTTCTAAGTTACTGAAACACAGATAATGAATAAAATATTAGAGGCTAAGATAATTTCAAGCAAGAACAAGCCCAGAAAGATGACAAAGTACCATGAACATTTGGGAACTAAATAGTGGATGATACCACAATTAAGAAGGAAAATGCTACCAAGAAAAGAGGTAAAAATCTATCATATGGAAACTTTTAGACAATTGTTTATCACACTAGCTTTATCTGATTTATATTTTAATTCAAAGTTAAAATCATATTAGCTGGTAAGTAATAAAACACTGAATTGAGACCAGAATAATGGAAGGATCAAATAATAGAACTGTTTATCATATGTCCTTAAACTTGAGGGCCCAGGAAGGAAATTTCATTCCTTCAACCACATTGTTTTACCAATAGTGAAACTGAATCTGAGAGACAAAGATGAGCCAGCTGTGGAAGCCAGTCTGTCTCCAGTCTTATTTCAGCACTCTTTCCAAGCATCATGCTGGTTCTCCTCACTTCTTAGTTCATAGAACAGAAATTAAAACTTTCAGTTTAACCTTTCTTTCTTGTATAATCTATTGTTCTACTCTTTTACCTCCAACTCAGAAATATTTTTCAATTTCTCTGCCTTTCTCTTTCTCTGTCTCTATCTCTCACTCACTCTCTCCCAAGAATGAAACAGTACTTTCCCAATTTCACCTTTACTGAGTAATTACAGTGCCATCTCCTGCCTGAGGGCTCCAGTGTGAGAGTTGTTTCCCATCAATCACCCAGTGATTTGCTTTGCAAAAATTTGAAAGTGTAGTGAGAACTACATCCAATGTATGAAATGAAAACCTTGATTTAGTCAAACATGCGATGTTGCAAATGAAAGTGTGATGTGACATGTGGATAAAAATAGGAATTAAGGAATTTATGTCACAAGTAATGTCACTATTGCTCAGAGTATCTCTTTGTCTGTCTATAATATGTTGACTTTACTGGAATGTGACAGAGCCACTAAGACCAGAATATTCATCCCTGCTGCTTGAGCACAGCAGCTTTTTGAAACTCATAGGCCATATAAGACTTCTCTAGCAATGTGGCTGTCAGCCCAAACAGGACTTGTGTAGTGACAGTCATAGTAGGGAAATCAATCTCTGCCAGGAAAGCTTTCTAAGAGAGTGAAGTGACAATAAGCCCATTTACAAGGTGAGTGCTCAGGAGGGAAAAAACAACAGTCTGCTTCCCTCTCACCTTCACTGATTGACTTACACAGAATATCTTCCTCTTCTGGATCACAGACTCTTCAAAATTCTGGGGATGTTTTAGAACTAGAAGAGAATTTTTTTTCTGGTACTGAGGGGCTGTACCAAGGTACTTGCACATGTTAGGCACATGTTTTCCTATTAAGCTGTGCACTCCAGTCTTCCATTTTATTTTATTACTTTACTTTGAGACAAGGTCACAACTAGTTTCACAGGCTGCCTCTGGCCTTGAACCGGTGGTCCTTCTGCCTAAATCCTGAGTCTTTGTGATTTTAGGTATGTATTTCAGCATTTGACTTAAGATAAAATTTCTTATGGTTGTTATTAGAAGACAGTTACTCCCTGATTCAATCAAATTTGAACTTGAAAGGGGTTGATTGAGTCCCTTTGTTCTCTAAGAAATTCAGACAGATGTATTATGTCTCGCAAAGATGGTAGTGTTGCCTTTGATACATGAGAGTGAAGCATCTGCCTCTGAGGTTTTGGTTTGCTTAGAAGAACACAGTGACATGAGTAGGTAATTGTTCATAAGCTAGTGTTAGGAACTCCCTAGACTATCTGTCTTCCTTTTTAGAGATAATAATGATACCAAATTTTAGGTGGCTGATATCTGTTATCTCAGTGATTTGGGGTGGGGGGGGGATGGCAGGAGAATGGCAAGTTGGAGCCCAGAGGCAGCCTACTTAATTTAGTGAGATTCTAATTGAAAATAGAAAATAAAACACTGGTCTGATGGTGCTTCCCAGTGGTAGAGCACTTGGAAAGTTTGTGTGAGGCCCTGGGTTCAACACCTAAGTACAGTCAAAATAGTAATAATAATAATAATAATAATAATAATAATAATAAAAGTTCATTGGAGATGAATCAATTTGATGTAATTGATGTTTACATGACACTGACCAATATGTCACCAAATACTTTCTTTATGGGGTGCACAGGCATTTGCCAAGTTATACAACAATCTTGGTCATAAAAAAAGTCTTAACTAATTTTAAGTGAACTCAAGCATGTAGCAGTGACACACATCTGTAATACAAGCCATTCAGAGGACAGAAGCAGGAGGATCTCCAGATGAAAAACTTAACAAGACCCGGTTTCAGGATAAAAAATAAAAAGGGGTATGTGGTTAACCCAATGGTCGAATACTTGCAAAAGAATATGCAAGGCCCTAGCTTCAACCCACAAATACTGCAAAAATAAATAAATAACTGTATTCCACCCAGATTGTACACAATTAGCAGCTTTATTCACAATAGCCCCAAACTGGAAATAACAAAAGTGTCCCTCAGCAGATGAATGTATACAAAATTGTGGTATATATGTACAACTGAATACTTTGTCAATAACAAGGAATGTACTATCTATACAAAAAAGCACCTGATAAATACCAAAATAAGAACAATGAGTGAAAGAAATTAGATTTAATAGGTACATATTACATTAGTTCATTATACAAAACCCCCAAATATAAAAAATTAGCTATAAAACAGAAATCAGTGCTTGCCTCGAGAAAGAGGTGAAAGGCTTGTAAGGCTTGGTGAAAAAGGATTACCAAGAGACAGGGGAACATTGCATCTGAGACACTTGTCCATGATCTAAATTGTAATAATCTTTTCATGGTTGTATGTGTGTGCAGCAAAACTTTTCAACTTGGGTATTTAAGATATGAGCTGTGTATATGTGTCAACAGCACTACAATATGGTTTTCTTTAAATCCAATGGTTCAAAATAATTGTATTTTAATCTCACATCAATATCTTCATTTTAAAATCTAAATATGTATTAATAATTTGATCTAAAGCTCATATCTGTCAATATTTCAGGCAATCGTGGAATATGCTGAAATATATTAGCCATTTTGCCAGGTATAGCAGACTATTTGGGCTGGGATTTGGCTCAGTGGGTAGAGTGCTGCGCTGCAGTCTCTGAGGTCTGGAGTTCAATTCCCAGCACCACATAAATGGGAGAAGGACCTGGCAATCCACTCCCAAGGCAATCCAGAAATAGTCAGCCATTGAAAACCCTATGAGGGTCGCTATGAGTCGGATACCGACTCGACGGCACCTAACAACAACAACAACAAGCAGACTATTTAGACGATCTTGACATATATGCAGGCACTGCTTCACTATACCATGTTTTCTTGTTTATGGTCATATGTCACATTGTTCATCCTATGATCTCTCTTATAACTGGAAGTAAAATTTTCATTAAGTCTGGTTACATAGATAGAGTCACAGATCAAGATTTCAGAAAATACCCCCTGACTAGTTATTGTCAAATGAACAGTTTTTAAACCTTTACTAATTTTTAACATTGCACTGGTTTTGGTTGATTTCTTATTTCAGGAGTATGCAACACTTGACATCATTTTTAACAAAGACATCCCCAAGAAATGTCCAAGGTAATTATTTCCATGATTCTTGTTCTTTTAAGAATATAGAATAGGTAATTTCACCCAAAAGACTTTAGGTGGTGAATATATGCCATTAGGAGGGAATGCATTTCCTCAGATACCGTCTTCACCCAATATAGATGTCATCCCAACCACACATCAGAAGACAGATAAAAAGAAAACCTGATGTAAGAGAAGAAAATTGTTTAGTAAGTCATCTTACCTGATTGTCTTCTTTAAGATAACTCTTAAAATATTTCAGTGCATCTGGTATAAGGATGTCCAGTATGTTCATAGTTAGGAAAAGCTTCTTCAGCTTCTGATATTCTCAGAAGACAATTCATGGCTTTACTCTTTCTCTTTGACTCCTATTGGAATTTTAGGGACATAACAACTGGCACACACTATCAGAGTTCCCAGCTGCAAACATACCTCCTCATTGGCACCAGATTCAGAATTCCATGTCTACTATTCAATATGAGCAGATTCCAGATAACCTTCTTCAAAAGGTCCCAAATTTTAAGAGGATAAAGATTTTTTTATATTAGGGAATATGTAGAATATAAAACAATTTTTAGTATAGAGATAGAAGGAAAAAGAGATAACAAGTCTGTGAGTGATACAATACTTCATTGCTACAGAAATAGGATTAAAAATCACAAACTGAGGAAAAAGGGAGACACCAGGAGCTACTGTAATATTCTGTGCCTGCCTCATCAGTATATATTCCAGAAAACCTATTAAATTTTCTATGTCCTAGTATATGAGCATAAAAATATAAATGTTAATTATACCACAGATTTTAGTACTTTTACAGTAAAATAACATTATGAAAGATATTGAATGTAGAAGGGAATGAATACTTCATTGCAGTAATTTAACATTCCTAAAAGAGTAAGTCTATTTGTCTGCTTTACTTATTTTAAATTTCATTTACTGCAGGGGTAATATTATCACTGTGTATGAGGATTTCCCATAAGTTAAGCATAAGAATTCCAAAGGTGCTTTAATAGAATGTCCTCTTGCTTTGAGGTCCTTATCAAAAACCTGTCCTGGGCGAGAGAAGTAAAGGGCGAAACAGCTGTAGCTGGTGGCATGTCTACTACATTCTTTGGATCTCCACAGCTTACAGTTACTGAGTACATGCAACTTTACTTAGGAAAAAATGTAAGTAGTAGATATTTTTAAATGAGGTGTGCATATATTATATGTGCACTGTTGGTTTTAGGTGCCATCAAGTAGATTTCGGACTCTACATACACACAACAGGTGAAACAGTATTGTTAGTGTTTCTCTGCTATTCATAGGGTTTTTCAGTGGATGATTTTTCTTGTTTTGGAGAGTGGGTTGCTTGCCTTTCTCCCAAGCCTACAGCACCTGGTGTTCCTAAGTGGTCTCCCATCCAAGTACTAACCAGGCCCGGCACTGGCTCTGAGATCTAATGGAATCAGATACCACATTGGTAAGGCTGAAGGCTCTATACACACACATGCATAAATATATACATATATATATATATTCACACACATATACAAACATACATACATATACATACATATACATACACACGTACATATATATGTATAATATACATACACATGCATATGTATATGTATGTATATGTATATATTTATATTTATAGACATAGATTTGAAATATCTATTATAGGAAGAGTTCAGTTGAAGAAGAAAAATGTTACCCATAGCTTTGGAAAAAGTATTGTTTCAAGATCCATTATAAAAATTGGAGGAAAAAAACCCAGTGTTTATTATTGTACTCTGAATACTAGAAAAGTTTAAGTGTTTGGAGGAATATTGTCTTTTACTTCTTCATAACTCATTTATTAGATTGAGCAAGGTCTTTTTATAGATAAGGAAAATGAAAAAAATAGGTTTAGTATAAGGTCATAGTCTACAGCTGTACCACACAGGTGGCTGATCTTGTTAGATCTCAGAAGCTAAGCAGGGTTGGGCTTGGTTTGTCCTTGGATGGGAAACTGCCTAGGAACAACCAGTGCTGTATGCTTGGGAGTAGGGCCTAATAGCCCACTCCTGAAACAATCAGCCACTGAAAACCCTATGAATAGAAGGGGGGAAAACAAAGGGGAAAAAACGGTCATTGTTTTTCCACCATACAGTTTGAACTAGAAGAAAAGCATTGATAATAGTGCAGGGCATGGCACAGTATCAGGAAGTATTTTGTTCTGTTGTACATTGGGTCTCTAAGAGTCCTATCCAACAACACCTAACAACATGATTAATCTACTAATTCTGCTACATATTGGTCAGTATTATTATAGTAATATAACAAGTGAATCAGTATTTTGAATAATAAAAATTACAAAAAATGATTTTTTAAGAAAGTTGTATGACTTCTAGCCAGGCACAGTGGAGCATGCCTGTTACCCCAGAAACTTGTGGGAACTGAGGCAGGAGTATCACAAGTTCAAGGTCAAAGGCAGCCTGCATAACATAGCAATACTCTGCCTCAAGATAAAATGTAATAAAGGGGTTGGGGGTATAGCTCAGTGGTAAGGTATGCATGAGGCCCTGAGTTCACTCCCCCAGTACCAAAAGAGAGGGAGAGAGGGAGAGGGGATGGAGAGAGAGGGAGAGACAGAGAGAGAGGAAGAAGAAGAAGAAGAAGAAGAAGAAGAAGAAGAAGAAGAAGAAGAAGAAGAAGAAGA
>VMDO01018539.1:0-41830 GCA_007922755.1 Pedetes capensis
CAGGGAGGCTGGTCCATGAAGGACTGGGTGCTTTCTTTCCCGAAACAAACACAAACAGCTTTGGAACTGTCAGATAGAACAGCAGCTCTTGAAAAGCTAATCATCACCAGCTTTTGTCATGTGGTTGTAATTGTTGCATGGATTCTGCTTCAATCAGGGAAAAATATGCTTAAGTGTCAGTAAAAGTTTTTATGCCGCTATGAAATTTTGCAATTTATGGCTTTTGTACAGATCGGCTCGAGTTACTAGGCAACAGCGTACGTGTCGTTCACTGGAATGATTCCTTAATCTCTGGCATCACTACAAGTTCCTGCCTTAAAAATCATAATCAACTATTATAGGGTTAAACTCTGATGACAAGGGAGATGGAAGTCGAGATTCTGACAAAGAAAGTGATATTTTAAAAAATAACACTTGATAGAAAACCATAGGAATCTTTAGAGCTTACCTATAGTTACCTCAGGAAGAAAACAAGTAATTCCAAATAGATTTAATGATCACGTAGTTTTCTGATTGGTCGTTATGCAGCCCAGGTTAGGGGCACTTAAGCATTCATATTTGTGGTGGTGATTTCAATTAAGAACTACATCACAGGATATTCGGTGACCAGGGAAGTGTGGTGTTGCTGCTTTCTTGCTGTGTACACATATGCACTCGAGAGAAGAGAAAGCCCTGAAAGAGATATAAGGGCTCTCTCCCTCCATCTTTAAAATAAAGTCTGCTTAAGATTGTGTGTTGCTGTACCAGCCAAGCCTTACAATCTACGTGAAGTCTTGTTGTTTTTAGGAGCCATCCAGTTGGTGTCTGACTCATAGTGACCCTACGTACAACAGATGAAACACTATTGTCAGTGCTTCTCTGCTACTCATAGGGTTTTCCATGGCTGATTGTTTTTTGGGAGGGGGTTTCTGGGTCCTTCTCCCAAGCCTACAGCACCTGGTGTTCCCGGGCGGTCTCCCATCCAAGTACTAACCAGGCCAGACCCTGCTTAGCTTCCGAGATCTGACGGGATCAGATGCCACAGTGGTACAGCTGCAGACAATGTTGTACTTAGTATATCATTATTGTATAAATTTTTGACTGAAGAAATACTGTTTGAGAAGTGTGAATATTTTAATGCATTTTTGAATTATATCTGACTTTGTTGCTGTTGTTGTTAGGTGATGTCAAGTCAGGTCCAACTCATAGGGATCCTATGTACAACAAATGAAACACTTTCCAACAGTGTGCTATGCCTGGCACTATTGTCAGTGCATCTCTGCTATTCATAAGGTTTTCAATGGCTGATTGTTTCAGGAGTAGGCTGCCAGCTCCTTCTCTCAAGCCTACAGCACCCAGTTTTCCCAGGTGGTCTCCCATCCAAGTACTAACCAGGACCAACCCTTGTTAGCTTCCAAGACCTGACAGGCTCGGATGCCGCAGTGCTACGGCTACAGGCACATGAAGGCTTAGTGATCTCATTTGACAGCAAGAAACTGCAACTTGTTCCTCAAAGCAAGACCAAATTAAATGGTAAAGACAAAGCCATTTGATGACGCAGAACAAATTAGATAAATCCTAGAACCCGTGTTGGGGTAGCTGTAGCAACCTCGGTTTGTGGTTTGGAAGTCCTTTCTGGTTTGAATGCTTCGGGTGTTTTGAATCATTATTATTATCAAGCAGCTTCAATGATATTTCAAAAATAGTTACTATGCCAGAAAGAACCGAAGTCAGGCTTTGAGCGGAAGCTCCCCACGTTTTATGGTAGCACCATCCTCCCATGTAGGAAATGCTTCTTAGGTAAGGCATGAGAAAAGAGGGGGAGCTTCATCCTACATGCCTGCAGGTGGGATATTTGAGTTCACACTCTGGCTGAAGGCTGACCCCAGGTAGTAGATCCTCACTTCTCAAAGTGTGGCCCATAGAGTAGGGGCAAGGACTTGGGAGAACATCATTTCATTATCACTGGAGATAATTTATGCAGTTTAAATGTGGCTCTTTCTTCCTCTTCATGCCTGCAGCCATAGCACGGTGGCCTCTGATTTGGTCAGATCTTGGAAGCTAAGCAGGGTTGGGCCTGGTTAGTACTTGGATGGGAGACTGCCTGGGAACACCAGATGCTGTAGGCTTGGGAGAAGGACCTGGAAACCCCCTCCCAAAAATCAATCTGCCATTGAAAACCCTATGAACAGCAGAGAAGCACTGACAATAGTGTTTCACCTATTGTACGTAGGGTGGCTATGAGTTGGATACTGACCGGATGGAACCTAACAACAACAACAACAACAACAACAACAACAACAACAACAACAATTTATACAGCTTAAATGTGGCTCCTTCCTTCCTCTTCTACCCCAGGAATCCTCACCCTTGGCACTATTGACATTTGGGACCAGACAGTTCTTTATTGTGTGGGATTGTCCTGTGCATTGCAATATGTTTAGCAGCATTCTTTGGCCTGTACACACTGGATATCAGTAACGCCCTCCCTATAAACAATGTCCAGGCATTGCCAAATATCCCCTAGGGGAGCACAGCCATGTTTGGTTAAGAATCACTGACCTGCCCCTATGCCTAACTTTCCTATGCTGATGGGCCATATCCCTACTTTCTGACTCATCTTGGTTGCTGGGATTTCATCATGTCTCTGTCATTCCTTCAACCTGTGGCTGATCTGCCTCGTTTTAAAGAAGCTCAAGTGCAGTTGTTCCTTTCTGTCTGGTCTGGAGCCCAAAGCAAAAGATGAAGCAGTGAATATGTTTCATCTGTTGTGTTACAACTCTCCTCTCACCTCTCCCTGCCTTGACTGGCGTTCACTTGGAGGTAGTGCTCAATGCTACTTGTACTGTCCTCAGGATTCATGGCTGTGATTGTTACGCCTTTATCCTCTGGGTCTCTGGGCACAGATGACATAAATCAACACTCTTGTTCTTACGATTGCAGGTTTGCTCTACAGCTAAATTGACTGCCAAATCTGAGCTGTATCCCTTAAAAGGAAATCTTTTTCAGAATGTAATGTAGTCTCTCCACAATTTTTTTCCCCAAAAGAACATCACTGTTTTACGCTATAAAAAGGGGCAACTTTGACATGAAAATCAATTTAAGAATTTCCTCCTCCCTCATTTAGTAAATGCTGTCTAAATTCTTGGCTGCAGAGAGGACCAGGGCATTTAGCTAATTACTGTGACAGTAAACAGTTGTAGTCTGCTTATTTACGAGACTCAGTATAAGCTCATCCAAAATCAAATTACAATAAATGTAAGATCCAGTATTATGCTGTGTAAGATCAATTAGTGCTTTCCATTAGTAAGCCCAATTTTGAAGGACAAAGACTGTTGGGGATTTTTAAAATAATATCTCCCAGCTAGGGTCCCTCATAACAGCTTGAGGGGCTGACCCCTGGCTGACCGCAGGGCTCATCTCACTCACTCAAAACAGCCCCTCCCATCAAGTGAGCAAAGATGGCCCCCGGCCAGCTTGACCAGCCTCAACCACCATAATTTTGATTGGCTCCCCTCACCACTGTGCAGGTAATAACTGTCTCCACCTGGCAGTTATGTCCGTTTGTCCCCTGTACCTGCCAGCTGTGTGCCCCGATTGGCTGAACCCCACCATGTGACCCTTCCAGGACCCTATAAAAGCAGGGCTCCTGGACCCCGTCTTCACCCTGAACCCTCCTGTAGCACCACCGATCCTGACCTCTCTGACCATCTCCTGAACCTCATCACCTGGACCAGTGCTCCCTACTCCTGCAAGACCATCTAGCAAGCCGGCGAGATCAAGCCCAGGGGCCCCGAAGAGCTGAAGGCATCTAGCAAGCCCGAAGAGCCTCCCAACTCCTCCCATCATTGGGAAGGAGTGGGGTAAAGAAGGCGAGCCGCGAGAGTCAAGACCATTGGACCTCAACTGAACACCAGCGGCTGTGGCTGTGCCTTTGAGGCTGAGCTGTACCAGCACTTAGAGCCAGCACTTAAAGGGGTAGAGCCTTGCTCTATAGGGGCTGCCTGCTCCTTGCTCTCCATAAGGGGAGCACCCCAATAAACCTTCCCTGTTCTCCTCCAACCACCTGCAGGTCTCCCGAGGTCCTTCTTTCCCGACACCGGCCACGTGTTTATGTTGAGGGTTTGGCCTTAACTTTAGCCGGGCTAGAGCCAAAAACCCCAACAAAAGACTATTGAAATTCTACCTTGAAATTCAGTAAATATGGCCTAAAACAAGGAAAATATATTGATTTTGAGTAAGTAGGCATGGATAGTATTTTGTAAAATATTTACCAGGATTCATAACTTGGGATGCCCCTTTTGGGGGAGTGTGGAGAGAAAAGTAACATAGTTTATTTAGCAAATAACAGCACTGATTCTAAAATCAGTAGTTTATTTAGAAAATAACAGCACATATTCTAGATTCAGAATTTTGGGGATCAAATTTCCATCCCAGTATTTACCAGTCATGTTACATGAGACTGATTATGCAAATCTCTAAGCTTTTTTTCTCATTGGATAATAAGAGAACTAATATGACTGGTTGTTGTGAAGGCTAAATAATATAATGCATATAAGCAGAGCATTCTTTGCCAGTACTGTAGTAAGAATGTGATGACTGGTAGCTTTAATAACTTCATAGAAAATTAGATTTTAGTGGATAATTTTGACAGGAAACCCTTCCTCAAGTGGCTCCAGGAAAAACAACAACAATGCCAACAAAAACAACAACAACAAAAACCCAGAAGTCCCAAGGGTAGTGCTAGTTCCTGACCTAGAAAGTCAATTCTTAAATGCTGTCATAAAGAATTTTGTTTCATCTTTCAAATTCTTGGAAATTTCCACCTGTCCTTCAGAGGGACAAAGTGGCTGCAAGAGCTCCTCATATCCACCTAGATTCCAGAAAATAAGAAAGCATAAGCTTCTTGTCTGGTAGCTCTTGGAAAAATCAGGAAATTTACCGTGATTGGGTCCCATTTAGGTCTGGTACCCATCTTATTGCAGCCAGAGGAATATAATTGGCCAATTTGCTTAGATCTTTTCACATCTTCTATGATTGTGTTGCATTGGGGGTGGAGCCTTATCCACCCTCTTCAAGAAGAATGAGGCCACAAATGGAAATGCAGTACTGTATATTCTGGAATCTAAGCTGTATCCTTTCAATAGTTTTAGAAGGCAACAAAATCAGATGTGGATTAGAATCGTGTGTAGATTGAGTTTGCAGTGGAGATAACTCTCTTGTGGGAATCCAACACTTACTAATCTGCATTTGGTTTTGTAGCCCTCTAAAACTATTGATAGGGTGGTATTTCTGGAAGAAGGTAGGACCTATGGAGGACTCAAGGAATAACCATAAAGGTGATATCATCAGTGAAAAGGTCTTTCTCCCTATTCCCTGCTTGCTGTGTGAGTGAATAATAGTAGTCGCTTTTTTAGAGAATCCCCTGTATATCCACTGGCTGATATGCTCTGCTTTGTGTGCATTTTCCTGTCTGTGATGAACTCTAGCGGGGCTTCATCCAGTTGGCTAGCTGCCAGTTTGGAGGAAGCTTCTGCAGTTATTTTATTTCTGGAAAACGGTCATTTAGCAACTGAACATGCCCATATGGCATAGAAGAACTTCATCATGCTTGGAAAAGAAGTTCTGTGAGATAGATCCCAATTCCCTGGGCAGTTCAGCCAAAATCTGTATTCCACGTCTTATTTAGGTTTCCAAAAGCAGCTTTATGGGATATGGAAAAAATCACAAACTAAGCCCAGGGGCATATGTGCCTCATCATCATTTGGGTTCTTGAGGCAAGGGAATTTTCATAGCAAACTGTCTTTTAATAGTTTCAAAATTAACATAATTTTTCATCAAATTTATATCTCATGGTTATAGATAAATATGTTCCAATCATGTTGTTTACAGGGTCAATCTTAGAGTTTTTAAACTCTTAGACATTTATTTATCCAAAGCTTCCTTGTGTGTGAACGATTTAGAATTAAAGTTAAATTATCTCATTCTAAGCTACTGTCTTTTGAAAAAAATAAAGTTAGTTGTATTTCTAATTCTGGCTCTTCCTGATTATAGAAATTCATTTTTTTTAAACCTCCTGACAACATCATTTCTCAGGCAGGGTAAGTGGTTTGATGAAAGAAATCTTTTTCCACTGGATTTGGGCAGGGTAGAATGCTGTGCATGCTGGCTCTGGGACCCAGAGAAGTTCCTGCTCCCTGGGTGTAGGGGTGAGGCCCCAGGCAGCATGCAGGCCATGCATTTGGGCCCTCAGATGGTGCTCATGCTCATTTCCTTGCTGTGATTTCATAGTCTAAAACATCATATGTAATTACTCTGTCAACAGAAGAGTATTTTATGACTGCTGTGCCATTTCAGAAGGAGCTCTCAGCTTACCATAATTTATAATAGTGCCTTCAGGCCCATCTACTTATAGGTCCTTCTATACCATCACACCTTTCCCCCTTAACACATATATAATATTGGAATCCTGGCCCCCACTGTCTCATAAGGCCACTTATGAAAGAGGGGAACTCCATATTACCCTTATTTATATATAGAATAAGAAATCTTGGGACATAGATGATATTACACCTGTTGGCCAGCCAATGGATAATGTGCTGGACACTAAAAAAAGGGAAATTCTTAATAGTCACAGGCATGTAGGAACACTTACAGATCTTAGGTATAGATCATTGCATTCTGGTCCCTTGATTAAATACATGGGCTTTGGGAAGCAGGGCACAGTGGCGTATGCCTGTAGTCTCAGCAACTTGGGAGGCAGAGGCAGGAAGATCGCAAGTTTGAGACCAGAGGCAGTGTGCATAATTTAACAGAACCCTGACTCAAAAAAATGTAAAAAAAATGGGCTGAGGGTGCAGCTCAGTGGCATAGCACTTGCGAAGTATGCAAGTTCAAGGTCCTGGGTTCATCACTCAGTACCACAAAAACAAAAACAAAAAAAAAGAAACATGGCTGTTGGGTCCAAATTATGGGTGGCCAGAATACAGCTAGGCATCAGACACAGATGGAGGCAAGGCTTCAAGCATTACCAGGACTCTCTTGCCTTCTGTTAAGTTTGCTTTCAGTGCAGACTGCTTCCTGCATGTGGAGGTGATATTGCTTCTAATAGGTCCCAAGGTTACACCTTACAAAGACCAGCATCGAGGATGGGGGCAGTTATTCATCAGAGCCTGTTTCAAAGAGCCTCAGGAAAACTGTGACTGGTCCCTTTCAAACCTGGACCAGTTTATTATGGCTTAGTAGTGGGGTCAGGTAGAAGAATGGCTCATTCTGAGGTGGTTCTATCCTTAGGTGAGGTGGAAAATTTCCACCCTAAGGGGAGAAGGGACACCGTGCAGATGGCGGGTAGACCAGAGTGGATGTGTTACAAGTGTGAATTTTTCTTTGCCATGTTAGTGATAGAAAGCAGGGCTTCACACCAGCTAACCAAGTGTACTCCTACTGACCTATATCTCTAGCCCAACTGTAAAACAATGCATATTTTAACTGACTCAATAAAAAAATTAAATATGGAAGTTCTGATCATTATCTCAAATACTCCACCTTTCCATTTCCTTATTCCCTTTACAGTTATTCTTTGACCTCCTCAGGGCCTCTTACATCTTTCTGCAGGAGACCTTTCTTTCCTATCATGCAGCCTGAAATATGTGCAGTCCATACAGTTGTGTCCTGTACTATTCTTATAGCTTACTTCTCTCCCTGATCTTTGAGTTCTCTCTTCTTCTTCTTGGTCTAGGTCCAGATCCAATATGGCCCCAGAGCCTTGGACGTCCATTTGCAGCTGTCCTGTGAAGTCTACATCATGGCCTTTGAGCCAGTGCATGGCTGCTTCCAGACAACTGTCCATTCCTTAGTCCCTCTGTGCCTTACTTTCTCCTGATTTACTTTGTTCTCTACTCTCAGGGATCTCATGCTCTACACCAAATATTGGAAATTCACAAGGGTTCGTTTCTTTCACCACTTTTATTACTTGCTTGAGTGTGCTTTCTCTTCTCTGGATTCCTGAGTGGATGGGTATTGTTGGGAAAAAATTGCAGCAGTGTACAGAGTTTGAAACTGAAAATCTGTGGTATCAAAACTCTGTGAGCCTTTCTAGGATGTGGCTCTCTTGCATATTGCTCATAGAAGCTGATGGAAAGGCCTGTCATATACTACAAGGTGTATGTTACACAACTGTAGTCCCCTGGCACGGAGTATATAAACCACACAAAATTTATTGAATCCATGAATGAATGAATTATTGACTGAAAAATGGAAATTTTCATGGAGGGATTGGAGTTAAAAGATGTAGCTCTTGAGTTCTTTTGGGCACTTAGATCCTTGTTGTCACCATATAACTTGATGAAATTAAAACAAAAATGAGGCATGGGACACTAAATTCATACCAGTTAATAAATACATGAAATAAAAAAAATGTAGATTTAATTATCCCCAGAAATCATATTAACTATAACCTATCAAATGGTTTGTTGTTGTTAAGTGCTGTCGAGTCCGGTCTGACTCACAGTGACCCTCATACGGTTTTCAAAGGCTGATTGTTTTGTGATTGTTTTGTGAGTGGATTGCCACATCTGTCTCCCATTTTTGCAGTGCTGGGGATCAAACCCAGGTCCTCAGAAAGTGCAGAGCAGCACTGCATACAGCAAATATAAAATGCTAGCAATCACTTTGATTGAAAGAACTACTGAAAACAAAAAACAAAAAAACCCAAACTATTATAAAGTTGACCAGAAAGCATTTCAGATATGATAAGTTTAAAATTATAATTTGGGATGAGGGAGAATTTAATTTCTAAGGCGATTCTTTGATAGATAACGGGACATTGGTGTGAGTGGCTGGCCTTATATTAGTGAAATTTATAGTAATACAAAAGGTAGACAACATAACAGCCTATGTAACCACATTTATTCACAAAATAATCTTGTTCTTGAGAATGTGAATGTAGTAGTTGGCGGAGGTTCTGCCCAGTGCACAAGACCTCTTGGAACAGTCTCCTGCCCACAGCTCCCATGAGCTACTTTATACATCACTCAATCCTTTGGCCCCCTTTTACTGGACCAGAATGGCCACATCAGCCTGACCTGGGTGAACCTCAGGGGCAGAGAGGTCCTCTAGGTTGAAGAATGAGGCAACTGTCCCACAGGGACATTATGTTACATTGGATTCTTTAGGCAGAATTTATCCCTGTCCTTAGGTATGGCCCCCGGGTCCTTACAGTAAAACCCTGCTTTCTGCTTGAGTTTAGCAAGGTCCCCATGCCACTGAGGCTTTGGTGAGATATACTCAAAACATAACTGGAGGTATTGTAAATTCTTTTAGGTATTCTGAAAAATATTTGGTAATATATACTTAGAATATGTTTGCAACTGTATATCTAGTTGTATCACTTGGAGTTAGAGTGTCACTTATGACACTGAAAAACTCAGAAAAGAGCTAAACGTTCCAATTTGGTGACAGCTAATTATGTTAGGGTATGTCTATATTTTGTAATGTTGTTAGGTGCCGTCGAGTTGCTGTCCCACTCATAGCGACCCTATGTACCATAGGTGAGACACTATTGTCAGTGCTTCTCTGCTGTTCATAGGGTTTTCAATGACTGATTGTTTTTGGGAGTGGGTTGCTGGGTCCGTCTCTCAAGTTACAGCACCTGGTGTTCCCAGGTGGTCTCCCATCCAAGCACTAACCAGGTCTGACCCTGCTCAGATTCTGAGATCTGACGGGATCAGATGCCACAGTGGTACAGCTACAGGCTTTGTAACATTATGCAAATATTACAGTGTTTTAGAGAAATACTTAATGGGGTAGGAAACTACTATGGTATGACATTAAGTGAAAAAAATCTGTATAAAATTTCTGCATATATTATGATTCCAGTGTATAAAGGGCACAAAGATAGTAGAAGTCAATGGACTAAAATGTAAAAATGATAATTTTTGAGTTAGGGAACTAAACATGATTTTTATTTTTTATGTTTTTCTATATCTTTTAAATTTCCTACAGTGATCATGCTTACAGTTAGACACATCCTATTATTAAAAATCATGAGTAAAATAATGTAATAGTATTATAAAGAGTGAGAATTTTTTGCTTTTACATAAAAACTTTTGGAAAATTCACAATGATGTGTTTATTCCATGTAGATCAGTAGAACAAAATGTTTTCTTCTTTATGTTTTCAATGGTGGGATATAAAATGTGTAACTAAAAGTACTAAACTATCAATTGTGTCAAACTCTCAGTTAAAATGTATCCTTACTTATTCACAGTTGTTTCATCTTAGAAATAAATTAGCATCTATTTTAAGTAAGTAATGAGGATTAGATACATTACAATAAAATTATTTTATTTCAAAGTAAATATAACTTTCCCAGATTTTAATCCAATAACAGCAGTTTGTGGATATAGTTATACACGTAGATGTAGAATATATACTTCTTTAAAAACAGCAAGACGTACTTTATGATATATAATCTTTTTACCACAAACTATATACATTTCTCAGATACAAAATAAAACTAATATAACTAGGAAGACACGACTACCTGGGACCAGAGTAACCATTTTACAAGTAGTTTAACTCTTAATGTGTGACTTTAGGAACATTATTATACAAACAAGCCATTTTCTGGCATTGTTCTGGCAGTGTAAATTTCTAAGACACTGGCTGAATTTCATAAAACATTCTGAAACGTGGCAGCGACTACTTAGCAAATCTTTGTACAAACTATGTAGTAGCAGGTACAAGTGGGTCACTGTTGCTAATAGCTAAGCAGACACAAAGGGCTGGGATTTAGCTCAGTTGGTAGAGCACTGTGCTGCAGTCTCTGAGGTCCCAAGTTCAGTTCCCAGCACCGCAAAAATGGGAGAAGGACCTGGCAATCCACTCCCAAGGCAATCCCAAAATGGTCATCCATTGAAAACCCTGTGAGGGTTGCTGTGAGTCGGATACTGACTTGATGGCACCCAACAACAAAGCAGACACAAAAGCTTTCTTGTACACTGGGACCTGGGCAGAGCAACCTTGAACTCCAGTCTCCTGTTGCTCCTCCACAGGTTTAACAAATTCTTAATGCCTTCACATGGAATTTAAAAATAACAGAACGAGAGGAGCCTGGGGAGACTGCATTTCTGCCAGTAAATCTTCCCAAATTGACACATTCATCCAGTTTTTGACATCCTTCTTTAGGCAGCCACCATCTGTTGTTGTTGTTGTTGTTAGATGCCATTGAGTTGAGTCCGACTCAGTGACCCTGTGTACAGCAGATTGAAACACTCCTCAATTCTGTGCCAGGCACATGATCTTATTTATATTTAAGCCCATTGTTGCAGACACTGTGTCAACCCATCTGGTAGAGGGTTTTCCTTTTTTTTGTTGACCTGCTGCTCTCCCTAACATGATGTCTTTATCCAGGGATTGATCTCTCCTGACTACATGTCTAAAATACGTAAGATGCATGTAGCCATTCTTGCTTCCAAGGAGCACTCTGGTTGCATTTCGAGGACAGATCTGTGCAAAATGTGGCCAAGTGTGGCTTTGGCTCGCTTTGTTGCAAAGGAAAGGAAAGCTTTTGTTCGTGGCTTTAGAAAAGCAGCCACAGTCCACTTAATCCGTGTTCTGCTTCCATTCTGAAAAGTAGCTGATGCTCCTTTGGTAGTGAAGTGCTTAGAGGGAATGCTTTTCTGGCTTCTTCCTTCGCAAGATTCCTTCCCTGCCAGGTCTGGCACAAAGTCACTCCATCTCAAAACATGGCACCGGCCTCTTGGTGGAGGAGCTTGTGTTATCTGATGGGCGATAGGAAAGGGTACTCATTTTTGTTGACAGGCTCGAGTGGGATTTGGCCTGTGGAGGAATGTATTTCAGAAGCTGGAGGAAGTATTTTTTAAATTTTTTCCCCAGAAAGCCATAAAAAAGAGGATTCAGACAATTGTTAAAATAGGCTATGCAAATGGTGATCGGCATGGCGGTGTCCACAATGTCTGCAATTTTACAGTCATGGATGACACCCAGCTGAATCAACACATCCAGAAAAGTGAATATTTGGTGGGGGACCCAGGAAAAGAAAAAGAAAAGCACAATCGCCATAATTATCTTAAAGATGTCATCATTTCTTGGCTTGTTCTTCTGAATCTCATAAGCCTTCTTCAGGGCTTTCCAAATCAGAGTGTAACTTGTAAGAATGATCAGAAAAGGCAACAGGAAGCCCAGGATGTTTTTGGTGAGGCCCAGCCCGATGGGGAGGGTGGAGTTTTGGGATTCATAGTGGAATGCACACACTGTGATGTTGGTGTTCTCGATGAAAAACACATTTCGGTGGATGATGGCTGGGAGGCTGGCCAGGCCAGCCAGCAGCCAGATAACGATGCAGGTGACTTTGGCAACAAGCATCGTGCGGCGCAGGCGAGACTTCATTGGGTGGACGATAGCCAGGTATCGGTCGATGCTGAGACACGTGAGCAGAAACACGCTGGCGTAGAGGTTGAAGCTGATACTGGCAGATGCGATCTTGCAGAGGTAATTGCCAAAGGGCCAGCGGTACTCCATGGCGGTATAGATGGCCCACAGCGGCAAAGTCAGCAAAAAGCACAGGTCAGCCAGTGCCAAATTCAAAAGAAAAACACTGGCCACGGTCTTCAGCTTCATGTAAAAATATATGACAATCACCACCAAGCTGTTCCCAAATATTCCCACCACAAAGATGATGCTGTATAGTGTAGGGATCATGACAAAGATGTAATTGTGCCTGCCAGCCTTGGGGCAGTCATCTTGGATTCTTTTAATCCCATCTTCCATGGAAGAGTTGAGGATCATTTTGATCTCCTGGGTAGGATTAGCCTAAGACAATACACCAAAAGTACCTGGAGAATATAAAAATTTAAAGGTAAAAAATAAATTTCGCTTGTAGTTTTAAACACATAATTTTCTCAATTGTAAATCTAGCAACTCAATGTTAGTCGTAGGAAAAAATACTAGATCGTATTTTCTGAAGAAACCTTGTGAACTGGTAAAGTCTAAGATTACATATTTAATTTCTAGAACGTACCGCATTTGTAAGAAGTGAGAAGCATCCTCCAGAGAACTGGAAGCGGACTCCTAGGGGAATAAATCAGTCTAGGGAAGTAAATCCTAACTCCCAAGTTAATTGAAAACATGATCTGAATCTTAGAAAACACTATTGAATTAAATCACTAATTCAGATGACTTTCCTGAGATAAGCAAGGTAAATTAATTTATCTTTAACCTCAGCAGCGTGACAATCTGCATCCTATTCTTTAAACAAATTATTTCATCTTATGATCTTTACTTAGGTATAAAAATTATTAGTATCCTCCCTTAATGTGTCTGCCAACTTGTTGTGCTGTGGGGACTTCCGTGTTGCTGTGATGCTAAAGCTGTACCACCAATATTTCAGACACCAGCAGGGCCACCCATGGTGAATAGGTTTCAGCTGAACTTCCAGTCTAAGACAGACTAGGGAGAAGGACCTGGCAACCCACTCCTGAAACATTTAGCCATTGAAAACCCTATGAATAGCAGAGAAATGCTGCCAAATATAGTGCTGGAAAATAAGCCACCCTCTACCACCCCAGGCTGAAAGACATTCCAGAAAAGACTGGAAAAGACTTTCCTTCTCAAAATACAGTTGATCTTAATGATAGGAATGGAGTCAAGCCCCTGAGACCTCTTTTTGCTGATGTAGCTTGACTCAAAATGAGAAAAAGCACAGTGGCTGTAACAAAGGGGCTCAAACATAAAAAGATTGCATGCCTGGCACAGTTTTGGCTAATGTTTTGTTTTGTTGCACATAGTGTTGCTAGAGTTGAATCTGACCTGATGGTACCTACTAACAACAGCATAAGTGTTTAGAATAGATGCTTTTAGATTACTGAAAAATTTGTCATTATGTGAATAGATTTAAGAGAGGTAGGAAAGAGTTTCAATGCTTTGGGGAATAGCATTCTTTCCATAAGTTTCCAGGCCTCCACGGGTAGAAATTTCTTATTTTTTAACTTCCAAGTCAGTCTAGCAAAAGACCTTGAATTTCTCAACTTTCATTCCTGCTAGCTGTTTCTGGACTTATGTAGCAAAGATGTTCACATGAATAGATTAGGCCAGGGTTATCAACAAGGCCAGTCTTTAATGAGGGCTTGGGGTAGCAGCAGTTCTTCAGGGTATTAGGAAGCATTAGATGCTCAGGAAGCAAATATTTGCTCCAACATTTTAGGTTGAATTGAGCTGTTCATTTATGTGTTTGTGAAGCTCCATCCAGTACGTCCTATGTGAGCCCATCAGGAAGTCCTGCGGTGGAGTGAGAGTAACATCACAGGGTATGGGACAGGCATGCCCTGAGGAAAGAGTCAGCAGTGGGCAGGCGAGGGCAGTCAGGCAGGCCAGTGGTTCTGGGTGCACAGAATTGATTGCTATACAAGGAGCGGATCCGTCCATATGTGGCTGTGCCTTCTCCCATGGTAATGTGCCCTTGGGAAGAAGAGGGACAGGAATGTCATACTACTGGGTGGCCCAGCAAAGTTGTGATTGGTATGCAGGAGAGCTGAACACATATTCTTATCCATCTTGGTGCAAAGGATAAGACCCCAGTTGCCAGATTTTAAGAAATAACCTATGAAAAGAGAAGGGTCTGTAAGTGGCCTTTTTGCCTTCCTTGAGTAGGTGGTAATTTGTCCCTATCCAAGTGTTCAATTCTATGTCCTCATGATCTTTCCTTTTATATCCAGCTCTCTCTCTCTCTCTCTCTCTCTCTCTCTCTCTCTCTCTCCCTATCTAATTTTTCAATACTAGGGGTACTGAACCCAGGGCCCCTACCACTGAGCTGTACCCTCAGCCCCTTTTTGATTTTTCATCTTGAGACAGGGCCTCGCTAAGTTACACAGGCCACCTCTGGCCTCAGACTTGTGATCCTCCTGTCTCAGCCTCTGGAGTCACTGGGATTACAGGTATGTACCCCCAAGCCTGTCTGTACCCGGCTATATCTCAGTTTTTTTCCTCTCCTTTCACTCATGGGGCCATGAGCATTCACACACAAACAGGATCTACTCCCCAAGTTACATTCTAGCTGTGAAGCCTTCCCAACTTGTCTGAGTTGCTTTGGAACTTTGGACACAGGTTTGGACAATTTTGTCCTCTTGACATCTTTGTCTTCCCCACTGGTCTGCCAGCTGCCTGAGGAGAGGCCTGTTTTGAATCATCTTGTTTCCTAGTGTAGGCCCTGTGACGGATGATAAAGGGCTCACAAAATGAGACAGTGAGTGGATAGTGAATGAAGGAACTGTGTAGGAACAGACGCTGTGAGTGTAAAGTAGTGAGAGTAACTTCTGTGGGGCTTATGAAGCCGGCCTATGTCCTGCCACTCACAGACTCTCATGGAAGACACCCAGCATCAACCTGAGCCTCACCATGGGCAAGAATAAAGCCAAACCAAACCAACTCTAACAGCCAGAAAACCCCAGATGCTTTTAAAAACACATGCTTAGAAAACAGAAGATGAAAAGAAGAAATAATAAAACCTATGGCTAGACTTTTAGGGAGCTGTAACTAGCTCTCTCTTAGAAGGACTTCCCTATGCCTTGTTGACTTTTCCATTAATTTTATTATAGTTTTTGAACTTATAATTTAGAAGCATAATTTCCTTAGGTAAATATTCTTGATTAGCAATTACTTAGAAAAGGTTTGTGGACTAGCAGTCATTCATAGGGCTGGGATTTAGCTCAGTGGGTAGAGCACTGCGCTGCCATCTCTGAGAACCCGAGTTCAATTCCCAGCACCGCAAAAAGGGAGAAGGGCCTGGCAATCCACTCCCAAGGCAATCCCGAAACAGTCTGCCATTGAAAACCCTATGAGGGTCGCTATGAGTCGGATACTGACTCGACGGCACCTAACAACAACAACAACAAGTCATTCATACCTTTGCAGGGATTAATTTATCTATTTGTTCTTCTTCTAATATGTAGTTTTGATCAGCTGGATTCTGCCTAGGAAATAATTTAGAAATGTCAAGGCTAAAGAATCTCCAAAGTTGGAAGGGGCCTGAGTAAACTCCATCACTGAAAAACAGGAAGGAATACATTTAATGCACAAGAATCGCTTGGGCCCTCTGAGATGCCAGAGCATGGGCAGAATTCTCCTCTCCTCTCTCTTTCCCTTCTTGACCCTACTTTGATAACACACAAATCATTTGGGTTCCATTAATCTTATGTCTGGAGTGAGTAAAATTGGGTTAACTACCAAAGTAAATTAGTTATTCAAGATGATACCAAAGTTTTTCCAGAGATAAGCAAGGCAAATGAACTTATATTTAACTTCAGAAGTATGACAATCTGTATCTTATTCTTTATACTATTTATTTCATCTCACCATCTTTACTTAGATATAAAAATTATTAGAAGCATCAGAGTAGATGCTTTTAGGTTACTGAGAAACCTACAGCATTCATAATGGCATGAAATGGGAAGGTGTTTGCATTTAAGAGTACCAATTTACAAGCCCAGTTTTGGATTTCAACAAGCCAAAGTCAACATCTTGTTCCGTTCCATTGATTCACGCTGACCAATATTTAATGTGTAAAAGTTTCCTCTGAGCAGCTGTGGGGAGAGAACTTCCCTGGGAACTTTAGGGAGGTATTTGTAATTTTCATGAGCATATCACTTGAGAGCCTCTGGATACAGCACTGAATATACTAATTAGAAGAAGATTTTACATAAGCATTTGTATAGTGGGCAAGAATCCCCACCTAATAAGGCAACGATTTTGCTCATACCTGAGAGTGGAGAAAGAGGGAGAGGAATTTAAGGGGATGGAAACAGAGTAAGAACAGGGAAGCAGAAATGTAAACAGCACATGCAGCAGGCATTCCTGCATCCAGCATGTAGTCCGCGAATACCTACTATGTGCCAGGGTCAAGGATGTAAAATGAATAAGTCACAGTCCTTTTCTTCCTTTGCAGCGTTCAAGTCATTCAAGTCTAGCCGGGAGAACAGAAGCCTTAGAGACAGCATTACCTCCAGTGTGTTGACTGTTATACCATACAGGAGGCCTGTGCAATGTTCTGTGTTTACCATTGACCTAGCATGGTGGGGAGGACAGGATGTGGAGAGGAGAGGGGTATGAAGAGAGAGCACTTGACTCTAGTGCGTGTATGGGAAACATAGGGGTAAGAACCTAAAGACAGCCAGCTGGCCAGCCAAGATGGAGTAGAGATTATGTTATCATAATCTACATATTATCTATGGGCAACTTCTCTCATATATTTATAGGATATTGTGCAACCCTTCTGTGGAGGTGTTGGGTCTGGTTGGGCACTGGGTCTTTTTGAGGGTAACATGGGTCCCAGAGAAACATGGTTCTCAAGAAGAGGGAAAGATGGGACTCTAATGGCTGCCAGCTACTTTAGACTCAGAATAAATGAATGGGAAGTGAGGTGGTGCTCTTTCCTCCTTGAAGCTAAAGGAAGACTGTTTTGGTGAGACGCTGAAGGAGAGAGAGATGTGATCTACTAGGATCACAAAAATACTGAGTCCCAGAAAGTAGCTACACATCAGTCACATCCTGCTTCCCTTGCTAGCAGTGTTATGGGCAGGTAGATCACTGATAGGGATGGGATTTAGCTCACTGGGTAGAGTACTGCTCTGTACTCTCTAAGGCCCTGGTTTCAATCCCCAGCATCACAAAAAAGGAAGAAGGATCTGGTTGCCTACTCTCAAAACAATCCCAAAACAATCAGCCATGGAAAACCCTATAAATATCAGAGAAGCATTGACAATAGTGCCTGGCATGGCACAGTGTCGGGAAGTATTTTGCTCTGTTGTACATAGGGTCGCTATGAGTCAGACCCAACTCTATAGCACTTAACAAAAATAGATCGTTGATAAAAACATAGCAGCCAATGGGCACTAAGTTACAGCTAGGAGTGAGAAGTTCCAGTGTGCAATTGCACAGTACGGCGTCTATGTATTATTCAGCTCAAAAGCTATAAGAAAAGATTTTGAATGTTTTTACCATAAAGAAATGAGAAATTTTTGAGGAAATAAGTATGTTTAATCTGATTTAACTATTACACAATGGATGCATATATGAAATCATGAAAATGTACTGAAATATCATATGGTTGTTGTTAGGTGTCATTGAGTCAGGTCCAACTCATTGTGACCCTATGTACAACAGAAGAAAACACTATGCCATGCAAATGATCTTTTTGTTTGAGCCCCACATTGCAGCCACTATGTTTCTTCTCATTTTGAGTCATGCCACATGAGCAAATGGAGGTCCCAGGGGCTTTACTCCATTCCTATCATTAAGGTCCACTCTACTTTGGGGAGGAAACACTTCTCCAATCATTTCCTGAATGCCTTCAGGCCTGAGGGCTCATTTTCCAGCACTATATTTGACAGTACTTTTCTGCTATTCATAGGGTTTTCAATGACTGTTTCAGAAGTGGGCTGCCGAGTCCTTCTCTCTAGTCTGTCTTGGTCTGGAAACTCAGCTGCAACCTGTCCACCATAAGTGGCCCTGTTGGCATCTGAGACGCCAGTGGCATAGCTTTCAGCATCACAGAAACATGCAGGCCCCCACAACAAGCTGACAGACATGTGGGGGACCTCACATGGTACTCTATTAGTATGTGCAATTTTATGTTCTTATGTATCAGTTAAAAATAAATTTAATAATGATTGAAGCCATAGGAGGATCTACTTCTTCCTATTTTCCTTCTTTCTGGGTCTTGCCACAGCTTTTACCTGGGTTCTGTGGTTTACATGAATTCCATAGCACCATTTCCCTTTAGGGGAAGGAAGTTGGGTTTGGAGTTAAAAATCTTTTAATGACACCATTCAGTGGTACTTACAAAACCATATGGCTTGAGGTATATCCCTCCATTTTCTGAACATAAGCTTCAGTTCCCTCATCCATAGGATGGAAACATTGATTCTTATTGCACATGATTACTTTAAGAATTAAATGGGATCATGTGAAAGTGCTGGACATATGTTTCTCATAGTATTTAATAAATTTGCTTTGTTTAAATCCTTACTGTTGTTTTTGCATGTAAGCCAAACACTGACTCAGAAGAGCCATTGGTAAGAAAAACCTGAGAGATTAAAATAAAAGGTTTATCATTGGAAAGCAACTTAGGGTGCCATTGAAAAGCTAAACATTTCCCACTGATGTTCCTCTTAAGTATGGGTAAAAAAAAGTCTTACACAGCTGAACAAATTTGACGGGAGTCAGGTGAGGAGTTTCAGGCTGCTGCAGATATGGGGGACGGTCATTCATTGTGGTCAAGCCACAGTTATTCACTTATTCTTGTAGGAGTTACTCTGTAGCTTGACAGTGTTCCTGGTTCCCAAAAATAACCAAACAAAGAAGTTTTTCTCCCTCCCTTCTCCCCTTTCTTCTCTCTCTCTCTCTTTCTTTTCTTTCCTTTTTTCTTTCTTTTTCTCTCTTTCTTTCTCTCTCTCTCTCTCTCTCTTTCTTTCTTTCTTTCTTTCTCTTTCTGTCTCCCTCTTTCTCTCCTTCTCTCCCTTTCTCTTTCTCCTTCCTTCCTTCCTTTGATATTAAAAAATATTTTCCCTGGACTTTTGATTAAAATATTAATACTTTTTAAGGCTTTTAGGCAAGCCAAAAAACAATCTAATTAAATTGTTCATTACAATCTTTTTAATGAGTTTGCAATCTAAAGAAAAAAAAATACTCCATAGTTTCCTATGATAATAAAGAGAGAACTAAAAGACCACGTAATTATATCTCAGAATCATTTTCTACCAAAGTCTCTCTCTCAAATATCAGGAGTCGGCCAGTGTGTGTAAGGCATTTGGTTATAGTGTTGGAGAGCTCAATAAACGATTCCATTAAAAAACCATTCACTTTATTTATAATCTAGACTTTAGAAAACAACTGTTTCTCTTCCTATGGGTCCCCCTTGCCCCTAGGAACACTACAGGGAACAACTGTTAACGTCCTTTGTGAATTCATTGATTCATAGAGGTTGGCACTAACATTTAAGAGTTCCTATTCTTTTAACAAATCAATTCTTATTTCTTAACCTCCTGTTCCCATTTCATGGAGTCTATGTCCTGTTTTAGTTCCTCCAGCATTCTGAATATCTGTATGTTGAGAACCCCTAGCTAATTGCTCCAGACTGGCTGATCTACTAAAGCTTTTTTTAGTCTTTGGTCAGGAACAGGCAGTAATTTTCTAGTTCCTGGCTTGAACCAGGAAACTCAGTTTCCATTGCCTTTAATATGTGAGGCAGCCTGCAGCTATAGCCCTGTGGCATCTAATCCCTCCAGATCTCGGAAGCTAAGCAGGGTTGGGCCTGGTTAGTACTTGGATGGGAGACCACCTGGGAAGACCAGATGCTGTAGGCTCTGGAGAAGGACCCAGAAACCCACTCCCAAAACACAATCAGCCATTGAAAACCCTATGAATAGCAGAGAAGCCCTAACAATACTGTTTTGCTTGTTGTATGTAGGATCACTATGAGTGGGATCCCGACTTGATGGCACCTAACAAGAAGCAGAAGCAGAAGCAGAAGCAGAAGAAGAGGAGAAGGAGGAGGAGGAGGAACAACAACAACAACAAAAACAACAACAACAACAACAGTGTGAGACTAGTGGCCCTGACTTCCACACTGGTAAGGTCAGTAGAACTTCACCTCCACTGTGCAGCCAGTGTTAGTCCTTCTCTGGTCTATGTGGTGGTGACTCTTGTTGAGTACTCTGATCCCAAATTCTATGTTGAGGGTGGGAA
Organism: Pedetes capensis; assembly: GCA_007922755.1. NCBI lineage: Eukaryota > Metazoa > Chordata > Mammalia > Rodentia > Pedetidae > Pedetes > Pedetes capensis. Next base: position 20,740 of record VMDO01018539.1, read on the forward strand.
GGAGAATTTCCATGCCTACTCAGTCCATTGTGTTCTTCTTGCCTGGAGGTTGCTCTACACCTTACCTGGAGCTAATACTGAAGTTACTTGAAGGCAGTAAGCTTTGGATCATTGTTATGCCCTGTGATGGAGAGTCTAGGGGTGTGGGGTGCCCCTGCCTCCCTGCTGGTAATCTTGGCAGCTGAAGGAGCACTTGACCCCATGGAGCAAATGTCTAGGAGTTATTTCAAGTTAGATGTGCTGGAGAGGGCCGCCCTTTAGGATTGGCAACCCTGGTCTAACCTCTCTGTGCTAAATCCTTTCTCTTTGCAAATGATTTTGTTCACTCTTGTGATTCCTGAGTATTTCCATCAATACAAAACATATTTCTTTAAAACTGTTAATGTCACATGAGTTAAGTACCTGAGATTCCATCTCCTCACACTTCATGAATGGCTCTGTGGTATAACTGGGGAGTAAAGAGCGGTTCTGATCCTCTTCCCAAGCAAATATCCTGTGTGGTCTGACCTCCCAGAAATGGAAACAGTGCGAACAGCATTCTCAGCTCTGTGCGTACCACTAGTAACCAACTGCGGTGTTGGTGGCTAAGTGTTCTATCACCCCTACGTACTCTTCCTGTTTGCTTCCTACAAAGTAACCCCTACACCCAAAGAACCCAGCTGTATGAGAGGAAATTCAGAAGTTCCTTTCAACCTAGGATAAAAATATCAATGAAAGTCTCAGACAAGTGTCTAATAGCCGAACACACAACAGCAACAACTATACTTCTTGTTGTTGTTAGGTGCCATGGAGTTCGTGTCCGACTCATAGCAACCCTATGTACAGCAGACAAAATGGTATTGTTAGTGCTTCTCTGCTATTCATAGGGTTTTCAATGGTTGATTGTTTTTTGAGAATGGGTTACCGGGTCCTTCTCCTAAGCCTAGTATCTGGTGTTCCCGGGTGGTCTCCCATCCAAGTACTAACCAGGCCTGACCCTGCTTAGCTTCCAAGATCTAATGGGATCAGACATCCCAGCGGTATGGCTGCAGGCCAAACTATCTTTAAACTTCTAGAAATCCCTGCCTATTTTAAATTACAGTTTAAACAACTCAGTTCCATGAACATCCCCAATTGTTCACCCATTATCTAATACTCTTGGCTATTTTCATTACTTTTATTTAATGAGGGGTGGGACGGGGGAGAAAATAGGTACAAAAGAAAGATATGTGGACAAGTCAACCTCCTGTGCTTTAAAAATCTCCACTTGATATGCTCATGTTAGGAGAAAGATTCTCACTGTGTTAAATATGAAGAGTGGCAGAAGGCTTTCTAGGGGCTGGGGCATGAGGTGAGCTGCAGAGACTGCGAGAAGGAAATGGGAAACTAACTTGGGAGAAAGCCTCGATATAAGTGAACTCCCGTCCTCCTTCCCTCTCCCATTCTTCAAACTTATGAACTCATAGACTCATCAGACATTTCACCAGAGCAGCATCTTGGCCATCGGGGCAGGACATGGCATGTTAATAACACAGCTCATGGAGGTGGCTTACAGGCTTCCCATTTCAACGGACCAAAGATGCAGCACCCACATGGGCAATTCAGTCTGTCACAGCTGCTTTATCCACCTTGTGAACAAACGCTCAGGTTTCCTATAGGAAACCACAGTGCTTTTACTTCTTTGAAACTGTGGTTCAGTAGCAGAAACTGTATTTCATTTCAAACCTCCCTCTGAGGAGCAAGAGTAAAGAGATTGAGCAGGAAAGAGCACTAGTAAATTTGCACACTTATGAAATTGTGATAATAAGCCAAGCACGGTAGCACACCTGTAATGACAGAGACTCAGGAGGAAGAGGCTGGAAGATGGCAAATTCTACATTAGAGGCTACCCTAAGTAACTGGGAAAATGCATCCCAAAATAAAAAAGTGAAAAATGGGCTGCGGGTGCAGCTCAGTGTGTGAAGCATGTGTGAAGCCCCAGGCTTAAACCCACAGTACTGGAAAAAAAATAAAGAAATTGCGACCTTATAGAATTTATATGCATTATGAATTTTATGCTAGAAAGTATGGTCCATGCGAAACTTCATTTCAGATGCAAGTTTTTAACACAAAACCACAACAGCTATACATTTTAAATGGAGCTAGGAGTGAATATTCAACATACCCTATGTATCTGCCCCAGTTGCCCCATGTTCTGACTGCAGTAAGAATACTCTTTCAATACTGGTCTGCACATCAGTCCTGGACAGTGTCGCAGGAGCCTGGAGCTTTAATTTTGGCTTTCCCCCTGACTAGCTGGGTGAACTTGAATCAGTCACTTAGCTTCTGTAGATTTCTGCCTTCCCAAGGGAGTTGGTTATACACTTTTTAAAAAGTCTCCCAAAGCACTGAAATATCATAGTCTTTCTTTCCAATAGGTATGAATCTTTTGAAGACAAAGGCAACTTGCAATGTAGAAATGACCTATGTTGTATCATTAAATCGGTTTTCTATCTGTATAGATATTTTGGTCCTATACAAATTTAATAATATTCTATATTGGACACAAGGATTATTTGTATTAAAAACAAAATGAAAAGATTTTTACCTTTCACTCAAGATGAATAAAGAAACTCCATATAAGATCATTGTAATCCCAGTTCTTTCCCCTTTCATTATAAAAATTAGCACTCAAAGGAATGTTTCTCCTGTACCCTGGTTGTCACCACAGGGGAGTGAGTCAAGGTTATGGCTTTGGGTCCTGTACTGGACCAGCTGGTTCGTTCCATGTGTGGCTAACGCTGTGAGCCTCTCAGGCATCCTCCTTTACTTACTGTCAATGCAAGGTGAAAGAGTAAAAAGGATTGGTTTGTGGTTGAAAAGTGAAATTAAAAACTTAGCCAGAAGTTAGGTAGTCAAGACTACTGCATCCTATGAAGAGCAAGGCCCAATGTAATAAAGTTAAAATAACCCCAACAAAATGAGTCTACTCTCAGATTCTTTGTGGCAAAATGCAACTTTATAAAGTGTAGCAATTAGTTAATGTGGTTCAGTTGTTCAGATAAAAACAGGGAGATGAAGGCAGGGTATTAGAAAAGAAGCTTACAAAAACATGTCATTTGAAGTATTATATCAGCCAACGTTTTGAAGAGTTAAAGGACTTGTGTTCTAAGAAAATGAGTACCATCAGGGCTATGTTGAGTTGAGTTTACCCTAGTTATATGTATTTTTAAGTCACAGTCTTGTATGTGTTACACTTTTTTTATTTTTCACTTTCCTTTGTTAAAATTGGAATGCTGTAAAAATCAAGGGATGGCAGAAGAATCTGGCAGAGAATCCTTGGAGTGGATCCTGGCAGAGTCGACTTTCTCCCTAATCAGCTGCACAATCTCACACTGGAAATTCAATCCCTTACTTTGTTATCCCTTAAATATCACAAAACACTTAGAATGGGAATACTAACCCCTGCTCTCCCTCTATAACATAGCTTGATATAGGTAAAAAGTGAAGTCTTTGGAAAACACATAAACCCTTTGAGATATAATGGTTTTCACAGTGCAAGGGTAAATGAAATGAATTTAGTGAAAGCTCAGTTCTTCATAAGATTAGTGGAAAATTTTAATTCTGAAATTCAGCAGAAATCTTTTTCATTATTATAACCTAATGATTCTAAGTCGAGAAAGGTGGGTGTCAGGGCTGTATCCTTTTTACCATACCTCTTCAATTTCTATGCTGAACAAATGAATTGAGAAGGTAGGTTTTATGAAGAACAACACAGCATCATGATTGGAGGAAGACTCATTAACAACCTGCATTATGCAGATGACACAATTCTGCTTGCTGAGAGTGAAGAGGATTTGAAACATACTGATGAAGATCAAAGAACACAGCCTTCAGTAAGAATTGCACCTCAACATTAACAAAACAAAACTCCTTACAACCGTGTCAGTACACAACTTCATGATAAACGGAGAAAAGATTAAGGTTGTCCAAGATTTTGCTTTACTTGGTTCTATAATCAACACCCACAGAAGAAGCAGTCAAGAAACCAAAAGACACATTGCATTGGGAAAAGCTGTTGCAAAAGACCTCTTTAAAGTGTTGAAAAATAAAGATGTCACATTGAAGATGAAGGTGCGCTTGACTCATACCGTGGTATTTTCAGTCACATCACATAGTTGTGAATGCTGGACATTGAACAGGGAGATAGGAGAAGAATTGATGCTTTTGAATTATGGTGCTGGAGACATCTATTGAATATACCATGGACTGCCAAAAGAACCAACAGGTCTGTCCTAGAAGAAGTGTAACCAGAGTGCTCCTTGGAATTGAGGATGGCTAGGGCATATCAGTAGGGAGCAACCCCTGGAGAAGGACATCATGTTTGGGAGAGTGCAAGGTCAATGAAAAAAAGGAAGGCCCTCAACTTGATAGACTGACACAGTATCTACAACAATGGGCTTAAACATAAAAAAGATTGTGTGCCTGGCACAGGATCGGGGAGTGTTTCATTTTGTTATACATAGGGTTGCTATGAGTCTGACTTGACTCGATGGCACTTAACAACAACAATGGTTTTATTTTAAGAATTATAACAAGGCACTTGATTAATGCTGAAAGAAAGGTAAAGTGGTAGATATTGTATAGCTTCTACATTTAACACTTGTGGCAAGCATTTGGGTAGAAACTGGAAACCTCAAGCCAAACCTGACCAACAGACATACTTTCTTTGACACCCAGAGTGTTTAAAGCCTTTGGAATTTGAATCCTCTGTGGTTTTCTAATCCCTATCATTCTCTAGTAGTTTTATTCTTTAGGGCAGTGTCCTCTGAAAGCTCTGGACTGCAAATCCAATCCTTACCTGATTTTTTAGCCCTCTAACACTGTTGAAAGGGTGCAGATTAGATTTGAGAATGTACGGTTTAAGACAAGCCACAGATCTAAGTGATTTTTTTTCTAATAGCCACATTGTTGTTGTTAGGTGCCGTTGAGTTGGTATCCAACTCATAGCGACCCTCTGTACAACAGGGGAAACACTATTGTCAGTGCTTCTCTGCTGTTCATAGGGTTTTCAATGGCAGATTGATTTTTGGGAGTGAGTTGCCGGGTCCTTCTCCCAAGCCTACAGCACCTGGTGTTCCCAGGCAGTCTCCTATCCAAGTACTAACCAGGCCTGACCCTGCTTAGCTTCCGAGATCTGACGGGATCAGATGCTACAGCGCTTCGGCTGCAGGCATTAGCCACATTAAGAAAGTAAAAAAGTGTGTGTGTGTGATATTAATTTTGATATTTAACCCAATATATCTAAACTATCGTTCCAACATGTAATCCATATGCAAATTACTGAGATGTTTTACAGTTAACACCATTTCTTCAAAATGCAGAGTATAGTTCCTGCTTTTAGCACATCTCATTTGAGAGGAGGCACATTTCAAGTGCTCCCAGCACTTGGGGCTGGCCTCTGCAGTGGGCAGCAGAGTGTAGGTGCTTAACTTACTAAAATATCCTGTCTGGTCCCTCTAGCAATGGTTCCAAAAGCATTGGTCCCTGGAACAGCCATATTAGCATCACTCAGGAATTTGTTAGAAATGCACATCTCAGGTTCCACCCCAGACCTACTGAATCAGAAACTGTGTGGATGAGGCCCAGCAAGTCAGGTTTCATGAGCCCTCTCGGTGATTCGGATGCACAGAAATAAAAGAACCACGCTTCAGTATAGGTATCTCAGTTGGTAGAGTGCTGGTCTGTGCTCTCTGAGGCCCTAGGATAGATCCCCAGCACTGCAAAAAATGGTAGAAGGACCTGGCAGCCCACTCCCAAAACAATCCCTAAATAATTAGCCTTTGAAAACCCTATGAATAGCAGAGAAGTACTGACATAGTGCTGGGCGTGGCATGGTATTGGGGAGTGTTTGGTTCTGTTGTACACAGGGTTGCTATGAGTCAGACCCAACTTAAGGGCATCTAACAACAACATAGGGATCTTAGTTTGCAACTCTGGCTTAAATCATGATTAATAGCCACACCAAATCCAATGAACAACAGAAGTGCCCTCAGATATAATGCTTGTATTTGGCTTTTATGGGACATCAAAAACTGAAGCATGAGAAATACCTAAGGATAGTTTAGGATTTACTCATTAAATTGTGTATTTTTATAATGTGTGCCCAGCAGGGTGTTATCTAATAAGATGTTCCTCTCACTCACAGGTACCTAAAATTCCCTTAACTTGGGTGGAGTAGAACATCCACTTCCACACTGCCTTCAGAACTCAGATCTATCTGTGGAAGGGACAATGGAAGAGCATAATGATGGGAAATAAAAGATCTAAACCTGGTTGGGCGAGGTGGCACGCACTGTAATCTCAGTGACTCAGGAGGTTGAGGCAGGAGAATTGCAGATTCCAGGCCAGGGGCAGCCTGCATAACTTGGTCTCAATTTAAAAAATAAAAAAGGGAGCTGGGCATGGTGATGCATGCCTGTAATCCCAGGGATTTGGGAGGCGGAGGCAGGAGGATCACAAGTTCAAGACCAGAGGCAGCCTGTGTAATTTAGTGAGACCCTGTTTCAAAATAAAATGTATAAAAATGGGCTGAGGGTACAGTGCTTGCAAAGTATGCAAGCACAAAGCCCTGGGTTTAATCCTCCAAGTACTGCAAAGAATGGGGACCTGGGGGTACAGCTTGGTGATGGAAGAATTGCAAAGTATGTGGGAGGCTCTGGGTTTAGCCCCCTAGTACTGAAAAAAAAAGACCTGAATCTGGTACATTATTTACTTTTTGTGAACTGTGGAATCTGGCTTTTCACTTAACCTTTGACTAATTTTCTTCAACTGGAAAGTGATGACAATGATGTTTATGATAGATGATATTTGTCCAGTCTGGCTCATCACACTGTTGGGAATATCAAATGAGATCATGAAGAAGATGCTATGAGATCCTAGAGCTTCAGAACTTTTCTTGGTGTTATTAAATTCATACTATGGTGTACATGACTGCTTCCATTGCAAGCACATTTGGATGAGAGATTGAGATATCCTAAGTTGAAGTAAAAGAAGCGCAAGTAGAAGTAAGGGGTGGGCTTGGTGGGGGTGCTGACAGCTGAAGGACACTCTTGGAGAACTACTTGGACTGGACAGATTTTGTCAGCTATGATAAGTCATCTTGAAGTCTATGTAATTAAAATGTAAAATTAAAATATTTCATCACTGATAGTAATAAAATAATTAAGTCATTCTATCTGCTATCATTTACAGATCTCCTCCCTCCTTATATCTAGCTACTTGTGCTTTCTAATTAAACAGCTTGTGAGAAGAGGCATGGACACGGGGCTAATAACAGGTAAACAGCACTGTGCCAATTGACAAATGAGATGCGATGCTGGTGGCTGCTGCTTCCTGTGAAAACTTCATTAGTGATAAATGAGTTACCAGATGTCACACATCAGATTTGAAATTAAAATATATTCCTAGTATTTGTGTGCAGTCTGAGCAAGAGTGAAAAGCAGACTCTTTCCAAGAGAGCACCAGACAGCGTACCATTTCTGCCTTTGGAGAGTCTGTTCCTCCTCTAAACGGAAAATAAAATGCGCCCCTTGGTCTGTAAAGAAGAAAGGTAGCATTTCTGCCTAAAATTGCTGCTGAGTGAAGTGGCACACTACTCAAAAAGCAGCAACTGCTCAAGGACAAGGGGAGTGTTTGGACACTCTGGGCCCCACCAAGACCACTGTGTCTCCTTGTTTTAAACTTTGCCATATTAACTTCCCCTCTTCCCCACCTTTGCTTTTCACCGAGTGATTTCTGCTCTTATTACCAACAACAAAAATGTTCAAGTCAGCAGCTGTCAGTAGTAACGTCCCTGTCCTTGAACGTGACTGTCACAACCACCTTGTTAGTGCTTCCCTTGCATGGGATATTAACCCTCTTCTCTTCCTCTTTCAGCTGGCTAAGCTGACACCCTTCTTGTTCCGATCTCAGAAAAATTGTGGAGAGGGACATCTGAAACAGAAGAGCACAATTTCACTTGATCCAGCAAAAAATTCCACATGATAAGCTGGTGGGATGGAAATAGCCAGCACGTTCTAGTTTTCACAGTCAGTCAGTCTTGGCTGAACTTCTTCCCCTCAGTTCCTTTGCCATTTCAAAATCTTTGCAGTTACTCGGCTCCTGCTAAAGCTCATGGCCCTTTGAAATCATTTGTTTATTCATTTATTTTTCTTCTCAGTTAATTCTGATTCTTATCTCTGGTGAGATGGGCGAAGCTCGCAAATGAAATTAAGGAGGTGAAAGTGAATTTTTATTCTAAAGCATCCCCTTAGGGAAATATTGATATAGAAGTTATCTAGACATAGAAAGCCCCTAAAACACTTTAAAGTTTATTTCTGGATCATTAGCTACTCATCAGATGCTGGGGATGCAGGAGTTCCTGCCCTTTGACTTTCACATAAAGGAAGATGGAGGACCTTGGAACTAATTCATGATGTCACTTGGGAAAAATGTCAGCTTAATCTTTTCAGCTACATCACTTGAGCCCAAAGTGACATACAATTGTCCAATTAAGCTTATTTAACATAAAATGATTTTACTCTCTATTTCTGCTGGTACCTGGTTCACAGAAAGAGCTTATAACAGTGGCTATTAGGAGTAATGCTGGTCATTTATGAGGAAATGAACATTTACTATGTGCCAAGTACTGTGTCAATTGCTTTACTCTCTACAGGAAGGGAGGGCACCCGCACTGCTCTTTTTCAGATGAGGAAACGGGCTCAGAGAGCAAGTCCTTGCATTTTTGACAAGCAATGTCTCAAGGTTCTATTGTTATTATTTTTATTTTTTGGTAACATCATTGGTTTATGCACCAGTCCAGTGCTGCCCAATCAGGGGTGACTTTGCCCTCCAGGTACAGTTGGCAATGTCTCAATATATTTTTCATTTTACAAAAGGGGGAATGTAAGAAGGAAGGTTATTAGTACCTACTAGGTAGAGTCCAGTGATAATGTTAATTATTTTACAATAGATAGGGCAGGCCCCAACAACAGAGATAGATTTGGTTGAGAATGTCAGTAGTCTTGCTGTTGAGAAACCCAGCTCTGGTCCCTCCTTTCTTCCTTTTTTTCCTTTCTTTCTTTCTTTCTTTCTTTCTTTCTTTCTTTCTTTCTTTCTTTTTTCTTTCTTTCTTTCTTCTTTCCTCCTTTCTTTCTTTTTTTTTAGCTTTGATAATGTGTAGGTCTTACTTTTTATGGACTAAATTAATTATGTTGTTGTTAGTTGCCATCAAGTTGATCTGAGTCGTAACAACTCTACGTACAAAAGAACGAAACACTGCCCAACAACTGTGCCATGCCTGGCACTACGTCAGTGCCCCTCTGCTATGCATAGGGATTTCGATGGGTGATTGTTTCAGGAGTGGGCTGCTGAGTCCTTTTCCCCAACCTACAGCACCTGGTGTTCCCAGGTGGTCTCCCATCCAAGGACTAACCAGGCCAACCCTGCTTAACTTCCTAGATCTGACAGGATTGGATTCCAGGGCAGTATGGCTATAGACTGTTAACTATTTTGTTGTTGTTAGGTGCCATTGAGTCCGTATCTAACTCATAGCGATCCTATGTACACCAGGAGAGAAACACTACTGTCAGTGCTTCTCTGCTAGTCATAGGGTTTTCAATGGCGGATTGATTTTTGGGAGTGGGTTGCCTGGTCCGTCTCCCAAGCCCACACTATCTGGTGTTCCCAGGCAGTCTCCCATCCAAGGACTAACCAGGCCTGACCCTGCTTAACTTCTGAGATCTGACAGGATTGGACGCCACAGTACTACAGCGGCAGGCAAGTTAACTATACATTGCATTTATTAATGTCTTTCATATCATGTATTATATGTTTGCAGGAAAACTACAGATCCCTCAAAAGATAAAATCTTGTTGGGTAAATCTTCAAAATCCAAGTGGTGTTGGGTGCTTAGCAAGAGCTCTGAAGCTTGGAAGGTCATTCTAGAAATTATCTTCTGTAAGCATTTTCTAGGACACTAGGATTCTGTACAAAGACCTTGGAAGAGGGAAGCTGAGTGTTTAACTGTAGGAGCATCAAAGGGACTGATGGTTGTCCCTGTCACTGTGGCCCCAAGATCTGTACTGGAGGTGAGGAAGCCACCTAATCTAAAAGTCGAAGTCCGCCCTCTTGTGGCATCTTCTCCATCAACACGTGGGGACTGATGGGGTCCATCTGTACCCTTAGGGTCTGAACTGATTTCTCAACCTATGACTGTAAATTCAGCTGGGCTCTTACTTTAGGTTCTTCTTCTCTGTAGGACAGCACATTAAATACAATGTCATCAGAGCTGTTATTAGAATTAAACCGAGTATTGAAAAGTGAGGAAGAGAGAGGATAAACATACCTGGGAACCAGGGATACTTCCTGGAGTTTTGGCTTTTGTTATTGTTAGGTGCCGTGGAGTTGGTGTATGACTCATTGTGACCCTACATACAACAGGGGAAACACTATTGTCAGTGCTTCTCTGCTGTTCATCGGGTTTTCAATGGTGGATTGATTTTTGAGAGTGGGTTGCCGGGTCTTTCTCCCAAGCCTACAGCACCTGGAGTTTCCAGGTGGTCTCCCATCCAGGCACTAACCAGGCCTGACCCTGCTTAGCTTCTGAGACCTGATGGGATCAGATTCCATAGGGCTACGGCTGTAGGCAGAGTTTTGGCAAACAGAATTTAATCACTCAGCTTGATTTTTCTTTTACTGCTCTCCTCTACAAGATTGCTTTTCTGACCCATAAGAGCAGAAGGTAGATATTTTTGTAGCAAGGAAGAACATTCCTGAGACAAAACTTTCCAAATAGGTATATCAATAGACTCCTATGACTAAAATTCTATGGCCACAATTTTAATAACTTATTAGTTCCTGAGGTATTTTCCCTTCAGATTTCCTATAGACTACTTCAAGAAAAAAAGCCCCATGAAGTTGGACAGACCAGCTCAATCAGAGGAAACTGTACTCCCCTCTTGTTCCCATTAAGAACTCTATTTTCTTATTCTGCAAACATCACTGAACTTATCACCGAGTGCAGCATTTTCTGTATACTAATGCCAAATGGGTAACATTTTAGGGCGGCGTTTGAAGTCCTGATATGAAACTCCTTGGGAGACAGACAAGGTCATTTACAAGGTCTTTTCATTGAGAACGTCAGAGCTTTCAAAAGATGCACACATCATTTCCCTGGATAGTCAGGGTAAAACAGAAAGGACGACAAAGCCCATAAAGTGCAAAAATGAAGAAGCAATCAGACGGAAACATGCAAAATTAGGAGTGAAAAGATATGCTGGTCCTGAATCTTAATACATAAACCCAAAAGCATTGAGTAAAAGAAGGATGTAATTTCAGAAACAGAAGAGCGGGAATCAGTTGATGGTAGGATTGTTGTTGTTGTTGTTAGGTGCCATCGAGTTGGGTGCGACTCATAATGATCCTCATAGGGTTTTCAGTGGCTGATTGTTTCGGGATTGCTTTGGGAGTGGATTGCCATGTCCTTCTCCCATAACAGTAGGATTATCAGGGATAAAAAAAATGACTTAGAACAAACACTGGCCTAGAATTAGGGATGGGGGGTTGGGGGGCTTTTTCTTTGCCTCTCTAGAAATTGAGACCTCAGGCAAATCATGTCTTCATTGGCCTTTGATCTGTTAAATGGGAATGATGCTGTTAAGCCTCTACTTCCCCTTGGAAGAATGTGGTAGGATGGTGTGTTTAAATGATGTCTTCATTGGACAATATGTTGTACACATTCAGTATGGTCGGACTAGAAACGAATGAAGCAAGTTCAGTAAATGGCTGGAATGGAAAGCCAATCTATATACCAAAGGGTATATATATTCAGCACTTAGAGTCTTAAAAGGGACCATTCATTTAGATAATGTTAGAGTCTATTGGCTGCTGCATCACTGGAAATAAACCAACCACAGGCTTTGTAGTCACAAAGGTCAGGGTTAAAATGTCCAATTCTTCTCTGATGAATCATGTCATTGGCTAATTTACTCATCCTCTTTAGTCCTTAGTCTCCTTTTGTTTAAAATGAGATATAAACAAACTGTATACTGTTAACATGAGGGTTAAATAAAACATGGGGGAGAAGATTGCTGTATATTACACAGTAAATGTTATCTGTTATTACTATTATTATATCCATATTCTCAATATTTATTCATATGTGTTGGGGATTTTTAAAATTATATTTCTCAACTAGGGTCCCTCATGACAACCTGAGGGGCTGACCCCTAGTTGACCCCAGGGCTCATCTCACTCACTCAAACCAGCCCCTCCCATCGAGTGAGCAAAGATGGCCCCCGGCCAGCTTGACCTGCCCTAACCACCCTAATTTTGATTGGCTCCCCTCACCACTTTCAGGTAATAACTGTCCCCACCTGGCAGGTATGTCAGTTTACCCACTGTACCTGTCAGGTGTGGGCCCTGATTGGCTGAACCCCACCATGTGACCCCTCCAGGACCCTATAAAAGCAGGGCTCCTGGACCCCATCTTCACCCCTATTGATCCTGACCTCTCTGACCATCTCCTGAACCTCATCACCTGGACCAGCGCTCCCTACTCCAGCAAGACATTCTAGCAAGCTGGCGAGATCAAGCCCAGGGGCCCCGAAGAGCCGAGGGCATCTAGCAAGCCACGAAGAGCCTCCCAATTCCTCCCATCCTTGGGAAGGAGGGAGGTAAAGAAGGCGAGCCGCGAGAGTTAAGACCATTAGACCTCCACGGAACACCAGCGGCTGTGGCTGTGCCTTTAAGGCTGAGTTGTACCAGCACTTAACCTGCAGCATTCTATATTGCAGGCCTAGAGCCAGCATTTAAAGGGATAGAGCTTTGCTCTATAGGGGCTGCTTGCTTCTTGCTCTCCATCAGGGGAGCACCCTAATAAACCTTACCTACCCTTGCTCAACCACCAGAAAGTCTCCCAAGGTCCTTCTTTCCCAACATCGACCACGTTGTTATGTTGAGGGTTTGGCCCTAATCTCAGCCGGGCTAGAGCTAAAACCCCAACACATATGTCCCCACACATATACTAAATTACCCTATAAAATTTTACCTTTCACGTGCAATTTGTCACATTGTCACAGATGGCCAAGAAATTGATTGAAATGATGTTAGAAGTCCCACTCACCTCTTTTTTATTTTTGCAGTACTGGGGGTTGAACCCAGGGCCTCACATATGCTAGGCATATGCTCTGCCACTGAGCTGCACCTCCAGTCCCTTTTTGTTGTTGTTCTTATTATTTTTACTGTACTTAGGGGTTGAATCCAGGGCCTCAAACACTCTTTGCAAATACTTTACCACTGAGCTGCACCCCCCATTTTTTATTTTTTATTTTCAGACAGGGTCTACGGCCTTGAACCTGTGATCCTCCTGCCTCTGCCTCCCGAACTGTTGGGCTTACAGATGTGAGCCACCATGCCTGGCCTATTATCATTATTAGTTGAGACAAAATCTCACAAAGTTGCATATGCAGCCTCTGGCCTGGAACTCATGATCCTCCTGTCTTAGCCTCCCAAGTTGCTCGGACTCCAGCATGCACCACGGTGCCCAGTATTAGAAGCCCTTTTAATATAATAATATATGGTGATATAATCTGCTATTAATCCTATAAAGTATTTGAAAGCATCAAGTTTTAAGAAATGAAAGAAGGAACATTTAAAATGCAGGCCATTTTAAAGTTGGAGGAGCAAACAATTCATACAATAGACCTTTGATGAATCATAGTTCAACAAACTAAATGCTGAATATTCCTTAAAAATGCAGGTTTCAGGAAAAAAAGTTTTTTTGGCTACAGCTCCCTTTAGTATTCATATATGTCTCTTCCTGAAATTATCTGACTTACATGTGGTAATTGTTCTTTAATATAATTTCATGAGTTCACTTTCTAATAATTATACAACACTGTATTGTTTCTGGTAATAACATTTGTGGCATTACTTTATTACTATTTAAAATACGAAAAAACAAATTAAGTCAAGTATTTTTTTCTTTTTTTTACTCAGACTAGGGCAGGCAATTTGTGAAATTCATTAGAACTTTGTGAGAATAATATAATATTGCTAATAATTTATCTGGATATGAAGAGGTTCCAATTTACAGGAGATGCTTTAAAAATCAGTCTATTCCAATAGCTATAGCTATATACCTAAGTCAACGACCAGTTTAGAACTGATCCTTAGATAAATCGCACAGTTCCTTTATGTTATACTGAAAATGAAGACATTCTCTTTATATAAAAAGTCATGCTGCAATTTATGCACTTTCAATTGAGGTTTAGAGGTTAGCTTTATCTTGATGTGGATCAGGAAATCACAAAATTTCCTGCAATTCAAGGACATTTAGGAGTCAAATTTGTTGCTTTTCTTCTTCAGAGAAGTGTAATATATATGCATGTCCTTTGTCCTTGTAAACATATGATTACTATATTATCACCAGTGTAAAAAGGGCTGGGGTTTAGCTCAGTTGGTAAAGTGCCACTCTGTGCTGAGGAGCTGGGTTCTATCCCCAGCACAGCAAAAACAGGAGAAGGATATGACAATCCACTCCTGAAGCAACACCCCCCAAAAAAAATCAGTCATTGAAAACCCTATAAAGGTCATATGAGTCAGACCCAGCTTGAAGGCGCCTAACAACAACAACAACAACAACAACAACAACAACAACAATAACAACAGTGTAAAAAATGCCCCTTTTTTGGAAAGGGACAGGAAATTTACTCTTCAGCTACAGCCACCTAACATCATCTAGTTCCCAAAAGGTCATCTGTAGTCAAAGACTGCATACTATTTCATAGAGCTACTATGACTCATTGGTCCTTGCTATAGAACTAGTGAAAAGGTCCAATTTTAAAGCTTTTTAAATAAGTGCTAAAATACTTATTTCTGAATGTTTTATTGTCAAGTGTTTCTGAGGTGAACTTTGTTGTTTCAAGCATACTTTACACATTTATGTTACAAGGATACATTGGTGGTTTGGTAGTAATGTTGTTGTTGTTTGGTGTTGTGGAGGCAGGTCTGACTCATAGTGACCCGATGTACAACAGAACAAAACACACCCTGACACTGTGCCATGCCTGGCACTATGTCAGTGGTTCTCTGTTATTCATAGGGTTTTCAGTGACTGGCAGTTTTCATGATTGGATTGCCATGTCCTTCTCTCATTCTGGTACTAATACATTTCCCCAATTCATTCACTATAGGTTTGGGAGCACCTGAAAAAAGTTCATGAAGAGACCATAGCGAACATATCTGCTATTGATTAGGTAGATATATTGACTGAAGGAGTTACATAGAATTAGTGCTGGATCAGTATGGAGTGTTTCTGATAATAGTAATGCTTGGCTAGCATACACTATTTGGGATTCTACCCCTAATAAGCCTGCAGCGGTAGCCCTGCGGCATCCGATCCCGTCAGATCTCAGAAGCTAAGCAGGGTCGGGCCTGGTTAGTACCTGGATGGGAGACTTCCTGGGAACACCAGATGCTGTAGGCTTGGGAGAAGGACCTAGCAACCCCCTCCCCAAAATCAATCTGCCATCAAAAACCCCATGAAGAGCAGAGAAGCACTGACAATAGTGTTTCCCCTGTCGTACAGAGGGTATACGACTATGAGTTGGATACCGACTCATAGTCGGATACCGACTTGACAGCACCTAACAACAACAAACAACCCCTAATAAAACTTTTTGGACAAGTACATTGATTTTTCAGCTTTATTGGAAAAAAATAGTTTAACTCTCATATTTCAAGTTCCATAACAGGAAGACAGATATATTTTGGTTAATTACTTGGTTGCCTGTAAGAACATGGTTCATGATTTTACACTGTCACTTGGAGGGGAGCGGTGGGGCACTGTGAAAATGCTAACTTCCGTATTGATTGTATTTCATGGGAAGAGATAACATTTGATGCTTTATCAAACTAGAGTTTTCAGAGTGAGACAGAGAACACAGAGGGAAAATGGTCTGATAATGTCACTGACTCAGAAGGTGTTATGTTGAGGGCTGTTGGTGACTACTTTGTTAGCCTGAAGTGAAGGAATGCTTTTCCATAGAAGTGGTAGAATCTGATCTTCGAGTCAGGGGCAGAGCAGTAGGGTCTGAGTGAGATGGGAAAGGGGCTACATGGTAGCTAACTCCCCTTTCTGAAGGATGCTTTTACCTGCCAGTTTTAGTATTAAGCAAATATTATGCCTTGGGTTACTGAGATCAAACTCAGCATCTAGGGAAGAACCTTGTAGGGCCATTAGAACAACTATTATCAAAGCACCTGCATTTTCATCTCAGCCATTTTCATCAGTAGAAGCTCAATCTCAGTCAGTTTTATGTCTTTCATGTCTCTACTTAATATGTTCAGACATTCACCTAGATTCTTGAACATATGAAATACATTTGTAATACATTTAAGGTTCTTGTGTAATAACTCTATTATCTGTGTCATTACTGGGTCTGTTTCTATTGATTATTTTTTCTCTTTATGGATTTGGATTATAATATCATACTTCTTTGTATGACGGTAGTTTTATAGTAAATGTTAAACATTGTGAATTTTACTTCATTGTGCACTGGATATATTCTTATAAAAGTTTTCTGGGTTTGGTCCGGGAAGGAGTTATGAGCAAAGTTCAATTCTTTTGGGTCTAGTTCTTAAATTTTGTTAGGTAGTATTAGAGAAGCATTTAATCTAGGAGTGATTTTTTTCTCCCCTTTTCCTGGGGCAAAACCCTTCTGAACATGCTACCTGATGCTCATGAATGATGAGATTTTCTACTCTGGCAGATATGAATAAGAACTGTTTTCTGGTTCTATGATCTCTGGGTATTGTTGCCTCTAATCTTGGAAAATTACCCACATGCACTGTAACACTTTGCATATTTCTAGACCCATTCTTTGTGTGGCTTGCTCCTCTCTGGCACTCTACCCTGTGGACTCTGCCTCTTTGACCTCTCTGGAGTCCCAGCTCCATCTCCTCAACAGGGAGATGTTGAGCTCCCTCTGGATTTACCTTCCCTCTACCATGGCTGGAAACTTGCTCCAGGCAGCAAACAGGGACCATCTCAGGACTCCTTTCATTTGTTTTCTTTCCTTCAGGGATTGTGTTCCTTTTTACTCCATGGCTACCATCTTGGGAACAATTGTTTCATAAGTGTGTCCAGTTTGTTGGTGGTTCTTGATGGGAAGGTAACGCCAGTCCATTACTTTATCTTGGCTGGAAGCAGAAATATCTGGGTATGAGTTCTGACCCTCCATCTTATCGGCTATTTGATTTTGGAAGAAGTACTAAGCTTCACCCTCTTTGATGCATATTTATGAAATGGAGATAATGCTACAATGATACATCAATGAAATCTTCTATGGAAAACATGTTATAATCTATAAAATCAGGCCAAGGAACATCAATACACAATAGTGGGCTTTTAAAAAAAGGACTAAGCTTGGTGAGCCTCTTATGTCCTTGGCAGAAATCACCCAAGTCCTTTTCTCTAGTCCAAACAGAGATCTATGCCTTATTTATTGTCCTCTTGCCAACTGATGCCCTTGTCCTCTATCTTTGGACCCACTGGTAAAGGGCTTACAGGCTAGACAACTTCCCTCTACCCCTGTGTCACCTGGTTTGCCTGAAATATTTTGCCAAAGCTATACCAATACAGGACTGTAGAACTATCAATAGCATGTCTGTGATTTTGAAGTAATAAAAATCCTATTTTTCTTATTTACACCTTAATTTAAAATAGATCATCATTTTCACTAAGCTGTGAAGTAGAAGGAATGCATAAAACTATTAATTAGAACATCTGCCCACAATTATAAGTATGTGGAATTCACTCAACCTGTAAGCAGTACATTAACATTTGAAAAGTAAATGATTTTTTTTGTTAAAGATATCTTTCTCTTGACATATTAAAATTCCACCTTATGAATGTAGTAATGTGACTGAAAAAAAAAAAATCCTATGGCATTTTTATTGCATGTTTATTTAGGCCAAACCAGTATGAGGCAGCTAGATTAATTACTTTTATACTGTTAAGTACTGTACATAGTTAATTATTTCATCGAAGTCGTGTCTGAGCCAAACCTGTGAATTACTATTCATGCAGGGCAATGATGATAATTTATGGACTCCCTCCACACTACAGCTTGTTAATATATTATTTTTGATTTGAAACTAGAATGTTAAAAGTTTGCAAGAGGCTTTTAAAGGCTACCCCGTTAAGTTCTAAAATTATGGATTTAAAATTAAGGGTGACAACATGCTATGATAGGAAGTTATTCAGATGATAGAATTATAATTGATTTGGCCTCAACAATCTAGTCTCCTATGTTTTATTCTGATTTGTTAACTCTTAATTGTTTCAATTTGTACTTTTCTTTTAATGTTGCATGATTTTATGTTGTGGACGGTCTTTAGGCCCTGAGTTGTTTTTCTACACATCTATGATATGCACAAAACCTGATATCACCCACTCTTTCAACTGGTTAATCAGATACTTCATGGCATCTACATGTGCCCAATGCCTGCAGCTGTAGCCCTGTGGCATCTGATTCTGTCAGATCTTAGAAGCTAAGCAGGGTCAGGCCTGGTTAGTACTTGGATGGGAGATTCCTTGGGAACACCAGGTACTGGGAGAAGGACCAGGCAACCCACTCCCAAAAATCAGCCCATCATTGAAAACTCTATGAACAGCAGAGAAGCACTGACAATAGTGTTTCGCCTGTTGTATGTAGAGTAGTAGAGTCGCTATGAGTCGGTACCGATTTGATGGCACCTAACAACAACAATGGGCTGGGATTTAGCTCAGTGGGTAGAGCGCTGCGCTGCAGTCTCTGAGGTCCCGAGTTCAATTCCCAGCACCACAAAGATGGGAGAAGGACCTGGCAATCCATTCCCAAGGCAATCCTGAAGCACTCAGCCATTGAAAACCCTATGAGGGGCGCTATGAGTCGGATACCGACCCGACGACACCTAACAATAACAACAAAACAACAACAACAACAACAACACATGACCAGTAACTTGAGCTGCTTAGGTTGGGAGTCACAACTACTGTAAACTCATGGAACAAACAGATGAAGAGTAAATCCATTTTTAAAATGTAAGCTCAAGTCTTCAAAACTTAAAGAACAGGCTCCCAGAACTATCTGTATGTAGTCAAGTGAAAGAGACCTTGAAATGTTTTATAAATTCAAAAATTAAATTTTAAGATATGCCAGCAAGGAAAAGAGAAAACAAGAAGAAACCAGTAAAAACAAAGAACACATAATTAACAAAAGAAAGAGAGATGTTATAGAGTCTTTTTTTTCCTTCCGAGGTGGCCCTGGAACTTCATTAGCAAAGCAATCTCAGGTCTCAGCCCACACTTGTGGAGTCAGAACTATGTGTAAAGATGATTTCTCGGGTGACCTGGGTGTCCACTGAAGTTTGGGCACTAGTCTAGAAGCATATTGACCAGTCATCTAAGCTTCTACATGGATCACATAGCTTTCCCCTCGAGAGGCCTGTAGAACCCACCCATCAGAGTGTGGCTGATCCTGGAGGGAAACTGAGGCTAGCCCAGGCAGACTGGGGCTGGATTCTGTTTTCAGGGGGAGCTTTTGGAGCATAGAGGAAAAGTCTCAAATAAGGTGAAGAAAAATAAAACATATGTCACACAAGATAAGTATTGGTCAGCTCTGTTCATATAATCTTTTGTTGTTGTTAAGGGCTGTCCAGTAGATCCTTCTCATAGCAATCCTAAATACAGCAGAATGAAATACTACCTGACACAGTGCCATGCACGTGATCTTTTTATGTTTGAACCCATTGTTGCAACCACTATGTTTCTTCTCATTATGAGTCGTGCCACATCAGCAAATGGAGGTCCCAGGGGTTTTACTTCATTCCTGTCATTAAGGTTGACCCTATGTTGAGAAGGAAACTCTTCCCTGGTCGTTTCTTACATGACTTCCGGCCTGGGAGGCTCATTTTCCAGCACTATATTTGACAGTGCTTCTCTGTTATTCATAGAGTTTTCAATGGCTAATTGTTTCAGGAGTGGGCTGCTGGGTCCTTCTCCCTAATCTGTCTTAGTCTGGAAGCTCAGCTGAAACCTGTCCTCCATGGGTGGCCCTGCTGGTATCTGAGATACCAGTGACATAGCTTTCAGCATGACAGCAGCAAGAAACAGCCAGACAAGTTGACAGACACATGGGAGATATAATCTTTTTAATCTTTTTTTTTTTTTTTTGCGGTACTGGGGGTTGAACCCAGGGCCTTGCATTTGCATGCTCTGCAAGTGCTGGACCACTGAGCTGCACTCCCAGCTCTTTTTTTTTTTTTTAACTTTTTGAGACAGGGTTTCCCTAAGTTATGCAGACTGCCCCTGGTAACTTGCGATCCTCCTGCCTCTGCCTCCTGAGCCACTGGGATTACAGGTGTGCGGAACACAGCTCAGATATAATCTTTTAGAGCAAAAATAATACAGACCCAGGCTTCTTTGCAAGGCTTTTGATCAGATGATTCTTGCTTGTTTTAGGGGAATTAGCATTTAAAAGCATGGGGCTTCCTCCTCCTACCTCCAAGCACATTTTTCTTTTCTTTTTTTTTATTTCTATGAAATGTGAATTTGGTCCTGTGAATAATTTTAACTAACAACAGTTTGCAGGCACTTTCTGAACCATTTCCTTCCCTTGCAGAGGCTTTCAAACTGTTCAACCACTAGAGGTCTGTATTACCTATTTTAAAAAATCATAGCTAGCTAAGACTTTAACCTCTCCATTTCAAAGCCCATTTTCTACATTTTAAGATTTAAAATCTGTTTAAGACATAACACCAGGAAATAAAAAAAAATCACAACACTTTAAGAAAGAAAACTTAATGGAAAGCATTCCATTTGCAAGGAGACTAAATCTCCCCTTGCTGTTTCTATGGGACTGCCGAGCACTTTCACACTCTTAAGTGCAGAAGTCTATGGCCGGCCACGAATCAGGGGAACAAAATTTATATTTTACAACACCCCTGTGCAAACTAGTCCCTCCCATATAGTTAGAATCTCTGTTTTTGTTTTAAAATTTAAAGCATTTGTTTTCCTATTGCAATGAAAGAAAAAGTAATTGAAGTA
>VMDO01018540.1:0-41893 GCA_007922755.1 Pedetes capensis
TGACTGGAATGCAAAGGTTGGAAACAAAGAAGAAGGCTCAGTAGTTGGAAAATATGGTCTTGGTGACAGAAACAATACAGGAGGTCTCATGATAGAATTTTGAGAGACCAATGACATTTTCGTTGCAAATACATTTTTTAACAACATAAACAGAGACTATACACATGGACTTCACCAGATGGAACATACAGGAATCAAATTGACTACATATGTGGAAAGAGACGACAGAAAAGCTCTACACCAAATGTCAAAACAAGATCAGGTGCTGTGGATCAGACCATCAACTTCTCATATGCAAGTTCAAACTGAAGCTGAAGAAAATTAGAATAAGTACACGAGAGCCATGGTATGACCTTGAGTATATCCTACCTGAGTTCAGAGACCACCTCAAGAATAAGTTTAATTCATTAAACACAAATGATAGGAGACCAGAGGAGTTGTGACATAAAAGATATCATTGAAGAAGGAAGCATGACATAAAGGATATCATTCAAGCAGGAAGCAGTTATTAAAAAGACAAGGAAAAAAAGAAGACCAAATTACATGTCAAAAGAAACAGTAGAACTTGCCCTTGAATGTAGAGCAGCTAAAGTAAAAGGAAGATATGATGAAGTTAAGGAACTAAACAGAAGATTTCAGAAGGCAGCTGGAGAAGACAAAAACAAATGTTATACTGACATGTGCAAAGAGCTGGAGGCAGAAAACCAAAAGTGAAGAACATGCTATATTTCTCAAGCTTAAGGAAGTGAAGAAAAAATTCAAGCGTCGAGTGGCAGTAGTGAAAGATTCTATAGGGAAAATATTAAAAGATGCAGGAAACATCAAAGGAAGATGGAAGGAATACACAGAGTCATTATACAAGAAAGAATTGGAAGGTGACCAACCATTCCAAGAAGTTGCATATGAAGAGGAACCAATGGTGTTGAAGGACAAAGTGGAAGCTGCCTTGAAAGAACTGGCTAAACACAAGGCTCCAGGAATTGATGGGATACGAATAGAAATGTTTTAACAAACAGATGCAGCACTGGAGGTGTTAACATGTTTATGCCAAAAGATTTGGAAAACAGCTCTTTGGCCAACTGACTGGAAGAGATCCATATATGTGCCTATTCCCAAAAAAGGGGATCCAACTGAATGTGGAAAATATTGAACAATATCATTAATATCACACACAAGCAAAATTTTACTAAAGATCATTCAAAAGTGACTGCAGCAGTATAGAGACACAAAATCACTGGAAAATCAAGTGGGATTCAAAAGAGGGTGGGAAACCAGGGACATCATTGCTGATGTCAGGTGGATATTAGCCAAAAGTAGAGAATATGAAAAGATGTCTATCTATGTTTTATTGACTATGCAAAGGCATTTGACTGTGTGGATCATAAGAAATTATGGATAACACTTTGGGAAATGGGAATACCAGAGCACCTAATTGTACTCATGAGAAATCTGTATGTGAACCAGGAGGCAGTTGTTTGAATAGAACAAGGAAACACTGAGAGGTTTAAAGTTGAGAAAGTTGTGCTTCAGGGCTGTATACTTTCACCATATCTCTTCAATTTATACGCTGAGCAAATAATCTGAGAAGCTGGACTTTATGAGGAAGAATCAGGCATCAGGATTGGAGGAAGACTCATTAACAACCTGTGTTATTCAGATGACACAACTCTGCTTGCTGAAAGTGAAGAGGATTTAAAACATTTACTGAAGAAGATCAAAGATCATAGCCTTCAATACGGGTTGCAACTAAACATCAACAAAACAAAAATCCTTAAGATCAGGCCAGCACGTAACTTCACAATAAACGGAGAAAAGATTGGGGTTGTCCAAGATTTTGCTTTGCTTGGTTCTGTAATCAACACCTGAGGAAGCATCAGTCAAGAAATCAAAAGATGCATTGCTCTAGGAAAAGCTGTGGCAAAAGATTTCTTTAGAGTATTGAAAAGCAAAGATGTCACATTGAAGACAAAGTTGCATCTGACTCATGCCATCGTATTTTCAGTCCCATCGTATGGTTGTGAAAGCTGGACACTGAACAAGGGAGACAAAAAAGAATTGATGCTTTTGAATTGTGGTGCTGGAGACATCTATTGAATATACATGGACTGCCAAAAGAACCAACAAATCTGTCCTAGAAGAAGTACAACCAGAGTGCTACTTGGAAGCAAGAATGGCCAGACTGCGTCTTACATTTCAGACATGTAGTCAGGAGAGATAAATCTCTAGAGAAAGACATCATTTTCTGGAGAGTGGCGGGTCAACACAATTGAGGAAATCCCTCCACCAGATGGATTGACACAGTGTCTGCAACAATGGGTTTAAACATTAATAAGATCATTTGCCTGGCACAGAATCGTCAAGTGTTTCAATCTGCTGTACATAGGGTAGCTATGAGTTGGATTCAATTCGATGTCACCTAACAACAACAACAACACTATTTATGAGGACACTTTTGATTGTTTTGAGCCTATCCAGTTAATCCAGGAAAATCTCTCCATCTCAAAATAAATTCAGTAACAACATTAATTCCATTAGCTATTTTAATTTCGCTTTGCATGTAATCTAACTCAGTCACAGTTTATGGAGATTAAGGTATGGGCATTTTGGGGAGGACATAGTGTTGCCTACCAAAACTAGATATAAAGTATGACAATTAAAACAAATGATAATGTAATCTAACAAGAGTGAAAGGAGTGTAGCAGAACTTGAGTAACAAGTATGGAGAACAATCAATTTATGGTAATTAATTTGTGTTTTAAAATTAAAAATAATTTGTGTTTTAAAATATGGTAATTAATTTGTGTTTTAAAAATTGATATATGTCTCTCATCTCAACAACTTAGAAGACAGAGGCAAGAGGACCTCAAGTTCAAGGCCAGAGGCAGCCTGCACAGCTTATCCAGACCTGACTCAAAATATAAAGTAAAAAATGGAATGGGGTTGTGGCTCAGAGTTAAGGAGATTGCAAGAAACATGCAAGAGACCCTGGTTTCAACTCCAGAGGACTGAAAAGTAAACAAAATAAAAATAATAGAAACAATAATAAAAATAATAAAAGTGAGACAGATTGTATCCAAAATTATTTAATAAAGGAGATGTTTTTATTATTCAGAAAATGCTAGCTATGCAGTAAGAGAAAAAATGAAAATCACCTAACAAGGATGGAGGGAGATAGATAGATAGATAGATAGATATTATATTTTTAATGTGGTGAAGTAACCCATTATTTTGAGCTAGAATTGTCATTCTGGGGACATTTAGTCTGTAGAGTAGTAGTGGTATTAATCAAAGTACTTTGGCAGAAGATCTAAATTTATATTAGCTATACTGTGGGTAAGGGGGTTCTGCCTAGGTTTAGCAATAGTATAATC
Organism: Pedetes capensis; assembly: GCA_007922755.1. Classification (NCBI taxonomy): domain Eukaryota; kingdom Metazoa; phylum Chordata; class Mammalia; order Rodentia; family Pedetidae; genus Pedetes; species Pedetes capensis. The sequence continues at coordinate 3,372 of VMDO01018540.1, forward strand.
TGACATTTGCTTCAATTATGAAAATGGTGGCACCTGCATGAAGATAAAGCATATATTATCCTCAACATAGACAAGGTTTGAGGCACATTGCATATGTGCCTTTGTTCTTTATAGCCATTGGTATAGTCTCTGTGTGCTGTTGGTATATCTGAATTTTTGTTGTTGGTGGTGTGGTAGGTGCCCTCAATCTGACTCATAATGACCCTCTGTACAACAGAATGAAGCATTCCCAGATTCTGTGCAAGTCACACAATCTTGTTGATGTTGAAGCCCAGTAATTCAGACACTGTGTCAATCCACATAGTTGAGGGTCTTCCTTTTTATTAGTTGACCTGCTATTCCCCTTCTCCAGGGATTGGTCCCTCCTAATAACATGTCCAATATATGTAAGATGCAGTCTAGCCATCCTTGATTCAAAGCAGCACTCTGGTTGGACAGATTGTTGGTTCTTTGACAATCCATAGTATTTCAATATTCGTCTCCAGCATCAAAATTCAAAGGCATCAATTCTTCCCCTGACTCACTTATTCTCTGTCCAGATTTCACAACCACATGATGTGAGTGAAAATACTATGACATGACTCTTCATCTTCAATATGACATCTTTAATTTTCAACACTTTAAAGAGATCTTTTGCAACAGCTTTTCCCAATGCAATGTGTCCACTGGTTTTTTGACTGCTGTTTCCTGAGATGTTGATTATAGAACCTAGTAAAGCAAAGTCATTGACAACTTCAATCCATTTATCATGAAGTTGCTTACTGACCCAGTTGCAAGGACTTTTGTTTTATGGCTGTTGAGGTGCTATCTGTACTGAAGGCTGTGTTCTTTGATCTGCATTGGTAAATCTTTCAAATCTTCTTCAATTTCAGCAAGTGAAGTTGTGTCATCTGCATAATCCAGTTTGTTAATGATTCTTCCTCCAAGCATAATGCCATGTTCTTCTTTATAAAGTCCAGCTTTTCAGGTTATTTGCTCAACACAGAGATTGAGGAGGTATGGTGAAAGGATACAGTCCTGATGCACACCTTTCTTCACTTTAAACCAGGCAGTGTTTCCTTGTTCTGTTGGAATGAGTGCTTCCTTTTCCATGTACAGATTTTTCTGGTATTCTTATTCTTCACCATGTTATCCATAATTTACTGTCATCCACACAGTCAAATGCCTTTGCATAGACAATAAAGCATAGATAGACATCTTTCTGGTATTCTCTGCTTTCAACTAATGTCCATCTGACATCAGCAATGATGTCTCTGGTTCCATGCCTTCTTCTGAATCCAGCTTGATTTTCTGGTAGTTTTCTAACTACTGCTTCAGTTGCCTTTGAATGATCTTTATCAAAATTTTACTTGCATGAAATATTAATGATGATGTTCAATAGTTTCCACATTCAGTTGGATCCCCTTTCTTGGGAATAGGCACAAATATGGACCTCTTCCAGTCAGTTGGCCAGTTAACTATTTTCCAAATCTCTTGGCATAAACAAGTTAACACCTTCAATGCTGCATCCTTTTGTTGAAGCTTCTCTATTGGTACTCCATTAATTCTTGAAGCCATGTGTTCTACTAGCTCCTTCAAGGCAGCTTCAACTTCATCCTTCAGTATCATCGGTTCCTGATCATATGTAACCTCTTAAAATGGCTGATCATCCACCAGTTCTTTTTGCTATAATGACTCTGTATTTCTTCCATCTTCTTTTGATGTCATTTAATATTTTCCCTGTAGAATCCTTCACTATTGCCACTAAAGTCTGGAATATTTTCTTCAATTCCTTAAGCTTGAGCAAAACAGAGTATACTCTTCCCTTTTGGTTTTCTTTCTCCTGCTCTTTGAACATGTCACTATTAAATTTGGTTTTGTTTTCTTAAGCTGCCATCTGAAATCTTCAGTTAAGTTCCATAACTTCATCATGTATTCCTTTACTTTAGCTTTTTCATGTTGAAGGGCAAGTTTCAGAGACTCTTCTGACATATGATTTGATTCTTTTTTCCCCTGTCTTTTCAATAACTTTTTGTGTTCCTCTTAAATAATGTCATAAATGTTATGCAGCAACTCTGGTCTTCTATCATTAGTACCTGAAACATCAAATCTATTCTTGAGGTGGTCTCTTAACTCATGTGAAATATACACAAGGTCATACCTTGGCACTTGTACACTTGCTCTAATTTTCTTCAGTTTTAGTTTGAACCTGCATATGAGCAGTTGATGATCTGATGCACCTTTAGCACAGGGTCCCATTTTAACATTTGGTATTGAGCTTTCCCATCACCTCTTTCCACAAATATATTCACTTTTGTTCCTGTATGTTCCATCTAGTGAATTCCACATATGTTGTTGTTCTTGTCATTGGTTCCAAATCATAGCAACTGTTATAGGTTTTCGATGGCTGATTGTTTGGGCATTGCTTTGGGAGTGCATTGCCATGTCCTTCTCCTACCCCTGTGTATAGTTTCTGTTTCTGTTGGTGAAAAAATGTACTTGTAATGAAAAGGTCATTGATCTGACAAAATTCTATCATACTGTCTCTATTAACATTTGTCACAAATACCATATCTTCCAACTACTGAGACTTCATCTTGTTTCCATCTTTTGCATTCCAGTCACCAGTAATTATCAGTACATCCTGATTGCATGTTCAAACTATTTCAGATGGCAGAAGCTGGTAAAAACCTTCTCTATCTTCATTTGTAGTCTTTGAGGTGGGTGTGTAAACTTGAATAATAGTCATATTAACTGGCCTTCTTTGTAGGTGGATGGATATTATTCTATCATTGACAACATTATATTTCAGGACAGATATTGAGAAGTCTTTTTTTGATGATGATGAATGTAGCTCCATTTCTCTTTAAAGTGAAACATGTCCACCATGGTTGGCCTTGCTGATACCTGTAATACCAGCAGCATAGCTTTCAGCATCACATCAACACACATGCCCCAACCATGTGGCAAACTAAGTCATATGAGGTGAATTTTAGTTACAAGATCTCTAAGGAGAAGGGTTGTGTCTGGCTGTCTTTAGTGTTTCTTCTGTTTTCGGTTTTTGTTTTTAACGTTTTTGTTGGTGGTATTGATGTTCAATATAACCATTGTTTTCCATTGTCTATTTCATATAGGAGAAAGTTAGCAAATGTATGACTAAATCAATTACAGTATATTCAATTGTCAAGTAACTCTTCTGCCTCATAAGTAAGCAGAAGGTGCCAGATCCCATCAGGTCTCAGAAGCTAAGCTGGGTCGGGGAGCCCCAGTCAGTACTTGGATGGGAGACCACCTGGGAACAACAAGTGGTATAGGCTTGGAAGAAGAACTCAGCAACCCACTCCCAAAAAACAATCATCCATTGAATACCCTATGAATAGCAGAGAGGCATGACAATAGTGTTTTGCCTGTTGTGCGTAGCATCGCTATGAGTCAGACACCGACTCCACGGCACCTAACAACAACAATCATTTATTGCAAAATGTCATGCAAAGTCATGATCCTCAATATTTTTTCAATTGAACTGAGGGTACATAATATAAGAAGAAGAAGGAGCAAGAGGAGGAGGAAGTGGGGAGAAAGAAAAGAAGGGGAAGAAGGAGAAGAAGAAGAAGAAGAAGAAGAAGAAGAAGAAGAAGAAGAAGAAGAAGAAGAAGAAGAAGAAGAAGAAGAAGAAGACGACGACGACGACGACGACGACAACGACGACGATGACAACAGAGGGAGTGGAGGAGGGGAAAAAAGGAAGAGAAGGAAGGGAGGGAAGAAGCAACAGTATATGTAGCCACAGATTCTCCAATCATCCAAATTATACAATTGGCTTGAAATTTCTTAGCAATGACATATTAAAGAGGCTAAGTCTTGGAAGGCCATGTATTAATTGAAATAACATAATCAAATCTGTACATTAACTTCACCTAAGGACTATCTTGAATGCTTGATATTGCTGCTAACTCTGAAGAAAGGAAAAATGAATGATGAAAGGAGAAAGGAAGAAAGAAAGGAAGAAACAAAGGAGTAAATTCTTTTGGAAATCAATTTTCCTCTTCCTACTTTCTATCCATGATAAGAAGCTTTTACTATTCCTATAGTATAACAGATAGAATTGCTTTCTAATTTTGTAATTGTCTGGCATAAATTATTACTGACAGTAAATACACAATATGTATTTTATACCTCCTTTGGTGCATTGTTAAATCATATTGCAATATGACATGAAAATAAAGCAGCAGCTTAGTTAGATACATTGACAACTCTTTCTTTTCCTCCTAGGAAGTCAGAATAACCAAAGACAATGATATGAAACATTTTCTTTCACTTATCAGTCAGAAATACCTCATGAAAAAGGCAGAATTCCCGCCAAAATTAACAAGATTCTTTCCCCTAGGAAAAAAATGTGATTACTGGAATACAGATTGTTAGTGCATTGCCATCCTGAGATACACTGTAAGACCCTGTCACAAACACATAAACAAACAAAGAAGAAGCATTAGTCTTTTTATATCATTCCATTTGAAAACAACCTTTCTAAAATGTGGTAGTGAATAATGAACTCTAGTGGCAATGCCAAATCCTTAGCAAATAGAATTAGTAAAAAGGTACAAGTTTAGAGATCAATAATGGCATGGGGGTGATCAACAATTTCAGTGCCCACTAAAGTTACTAGAATCAGACACAGGCTGGAATCTCAGTAGGAACTCAGGTACGTGACAGGTATTATCACTAGACCACAAATCTCATGACGAAATGAACTACATACATTTTTCCTCACCTGGGCTAATTTTCCTAGCAGTATCATAATTTTTCTCAAGTCACAAAGTTTTGACAATTTACCAATCTTGCTCCTAGGTATACCATGACTGAGAAAGATTAAAAACACCTGTTGCTGATTGAGTGACCTTCTTCACAATAAGCTATTCCTATCCAGCATTTTAGTGACTATAAAGCTCCATCTCTATTTTTGAAGAATACCTTGAAGAAAATGGCACTTCTCTACAGCTCATAACTTCCTTGTCTCCTTTCAGTTTTCTGAAATTATAGCCAAAGGACATAGAGAATACAAGGCAGAGCATCTTATTCAGATACCAGTTGATATTGGTAGATCTCATAGCTCAATATTCTCTTGGCCTCTTGTGATCAGAGATGACTTATGCAAAAGAAACTATTTTTTCCAAGTGTAACCAATTTGTTTTAGTATTTTCAGAAAACTTGTGTCTCAACATTAAATGATTGTAACTATTAAGGTCTGCAATAGCAGAAATTATTGAAATTGAAGGTCACTTATCTATAGTCTCTACTGTTTTATTTATAATTCTCATTGTGTACAATGTAGAAGCACAAAAATTATTGACATGATATTGTCAAAAGATTAACTTTCTCAATTTTCACAATTCTGTCATTCTTTTTTCTATATACACACACTTATCTTTCTTTTGTTCTTTTCTTTTAAGGTTCTGTCAGTTCAAGATGAAATTGATTTACATATTTAAGGCCTTGATTTGATATAGCAAGCAGTATTATATTGAGAAATATATGGGGAAATAATTTATACTAATTCTGTTAATCATCAGCTTTTATTTTAACTGAAATCAAGAGGCATTGTAGAATTCTGATCAGAGGAATCACAAGGAAACATGTATATTTCAAAAGAAAGAAATTCAAAAATTAAATCTATTTCTCTTTGCAACCTTTGCAAATAATGTGTTCAGTAATGGTTTTTGAAGGTAGCAACAATATAATCCACTTCATCAGCACCTAGTTATAGATTCCCATACATTCAGTTAACATAAATATTTTAAGCATCTATTTGAATTACTATTTGACAATTATAATATGACGGATTCATCCTAGATGCTAGATTATCATTACTCCAACTAAGTCTTACAAAACTTCGGTGACTATATTAATCATGTTTTGCAGAAGAAAAGAATAAGGCTTAGAAATTTAATCAACTTCCCAAAATTCAGACACTTGAGACTAAAATTCAGTCAAATCCATCCTGCTTCAGTATCTGAGCTCTGAGAAATCACAGTACTTATACTGCCTACAATTGAAGCACTATACAACAAGTCCTTGAGAAAAGATAACTTTCTTTTCTCTTTATTGCTGGGACTGCAATCCGCTCATACCTAAAGGCACTGTACCCCTGTTTACTCCTGACAGATTTTGGTAGTTGGGTGGTTACTACTCTCCCAACATAATTGTTAGAGATTGCAATATCTGTGAAGATGATCCCAATATTTTTTCAATTCCTAAATTTGTGCTTTTTCAAGTGCAAGTTTCCATACCATGACCCTACTCAAAATTATACAAAGGCTTTGATGTCACTTAAAAATAAAGCCAAAGTTTTAGGTTGGTGTACTTGTCAGAATTCTCCAGAGAAACAGTGAATAGGACACACATCCAAACTTACATATATTTATATTTACATACATGTTTACTTCACTATAACAATTGTCTTACACCATATTGGAGGCTTGGAAAGCCCACCCACCATCTGACATCTTCAAGCTGGAGAACTTACAATGGTGTGATTTAGCCTAAGTTCAAATGCCTGAGAACCAGCACAGAAAATAATATAACTACCACTTTGAATCTGAAGTCCAACAACCAAGAATTTCAGGGTTCAAGGGCAGAAGAAGACAGAGATGGATGTTCTAACCCAAGGAGAGAGAGAGAGAGAAACAACTAGAATTTTCTCCATTTTTCATTCATTTTGACCCACAATAGATGGGATGATGCCCACCCACATTGATGAAGATGGATGTTCTTTATAAAGTCTACTAATTCAAATGCTAATCTCTTCCAGAAACATCCTTAAAAGCAAACCCAAAGTTAATATTTTATCAGTAGTCTGGGAAGACCTCAGCCCAGTCATGTTGACACAAAAAATTTATCATAGCAGATGAAAAGTAGAGTAATTATATAATTTATTATCAAAACCAAAATATTTTTAAGAGTGATAGACAATCATGCTGGGAAAATAGGCTCATTGCAGCTCTTTTGGATAAACGGTGACTTGTAGATATTCACCAATATAGTTCTACATGATCTGGGCTCTTCTATATCTTCTTACATCTTCTAACACTTAGATCCTCATACAATCTGCTTAGTCACACTCATTTCTTTGCTCTTCTTCAAAGATACTGACAATTAAGGACCATGTGACTATATGCTGACTCTGCTTACATCTATAATTTCCTTTTGCCAGATTTCTTTCACTTCTTCCAACTCTTTAACGAATGAAGTCTTCCTTTAGCAACTCAAAATAAATAAACAATAAAAACATAACCCCACTTCACCTCTGCATTTAGGACTTTCTCTACCTTTTACCCTACTTTGTTTTTTTCCCCTGCAATAATTATTACTTTTAAAAATATATTGTTATGGAATTTTTTAAAAACTAACTAGAAGAATTTTGTCCTTCAGAGAAGTAGCATAATTTTACATCCAGACAGCCTGGTTGTGTGGTTTGTTGATTGAGAAAACCACACTGTTTCATCCCAATGGACTCTTTCATTTGAAATGCGTTATATTTTCTTGGGCATAATCAAGTCTGTTGATGAGATAAAGAGAATGCTAAATTGCAACTGATTTTCATAGTAAAGTCAGCAGAAAATGTTGAATTTCTATAGACCACTGAAGTAGAGACACAGCTGACAATAGATACAATAGTGGAAATTTTAGGACAATTTACTCTGAGGTGTGCCCTAGGTGTTTGGACAATAATATCTAATAGTAAATGATATTTTTCCTTTTTGGTGCGTTAGCTATATAACTGCTTTGGTGTTAGCCCCCAAAGTGCTGTACATCCTTTCTGAAAACAGCAATGTTGCAGGAGTAAAGAAAAAGGGCAAGGTTCTATATTGGTAATAAAACATATAAGGAGAGAAGTGGACCATTTGAGTCTTCAGGAAAACTTATGACTTTGAGATCAACCAAAAAATCTTAGAATCTTGTCTAGCTCACTCCTTGGGTTATACCCACCTTTCATTATATTTGAGCTATTTTACAACACAATGCCTTATAGAAAATTAGTCATAAAGCAAATAATTATTATACACAGGAATGCAAACTTGCTATGTCTGGTGAAATGCAATTGATTAGTACTTGTGGCTAGAACAGCTGCATGAATTTGTATGACCATTTTAGCATTTCTTTAATTCATATAAATGTACGGCTCTTTAAATTCTCCTTTGAATCAATACTATTACTAATTTCTTCCTTAATTGAGTGAAAAAATACTTAGTATGTGTTCATTTTATATTTCTAAGAGAAATATATTTTATATTTCATAAATATTTATTAAATATTTTATAACTCTTGACTTAAGATAAACATATTCTTTAACAAAGTCAAAACTATCAGGAACCAGGAAGATTTTTGGGAAAAATAGGCATTCAGCTGGATTCAGAAGAGAATATGAAAACAAAATTCCTATTTCCTCCAAAATATATCAGAAGTTAGCCTTTGAAAACATAAAAGGAAAATAGAATTGTTAGAAACTTGTGAGTGAAGACATGTAATATACATGGCAGAGTCTGTAATGCATGGTAAATGTTTAAGTAAAATCTTTCATCCCAGCAGTTCTTAGCTATAGCTTTTTTCACCTCTCAAATATTCAAAAGCATTTTATTATTTCTAGTCTTTTTAGTAGTTTTCACCTTGGAAAGGTTTAATAATTCTAGCTCATCAACAATAACATAGATAAGAGTTGGCAAACTTTCTACAAAGATACAGATAGTAAATATTTTATACTTTGCAGACCATATGGTCTGTGTCACAAATATTCAATTTCATTGTTGGAGCACAAAAGCAACCACAGAAAATACATAAATGAATGAATGTAGCTGTGTACCAGTAACATTCCAAAGGCACCAAAACAGGTTCTGGCCCATGGGCCACAATTTGCCAGTCATTGAGATAGATTATATCATTTATCCATAAGCTTATTATATAACTATTAAAATGGTTATTTAAAAGTTTTAGAGGTGAAAGCTATTCATTATATGTGAGTGTGATAATATAGAATTCTTTGCCTTTAATGATTCTAAAAATGAAAAAATATTTATAGGTCCAAAAGATTATAACCAAGCCTTATTAATGGTCAATATAATAAATGATTCCTTAACTAGTAATACAGCCAGAAATGAAATATGATGATTACAAATAAAACATAGCTAAACATTGCTTAAGAAAAGGAATCAAAACTATCTATAGTAGAAATGGCCTATCTCTGGAATGATTTTTAAAATATCAATCAATTTTGAGGCTCTAAAAACAAGATATTAAAATTTCAGTCTGCATCTTGGCATGGAGTTGAAGTCTAAGAGATATTTGAATCAAGCAATAATGACAATGTATTCGGCAGAAGAAAGCAAAGACAACACCCATATCAGAATACCCTCAACTCCCCCAGATTCTGCTTGAAATAAGTAATGGTAACAAAGTCTCTCAGAAATCAGCTGTTAGGACAATAGAGTCATAAATACTCAGTCTGCTCCCTAAAGACTGAGCAGGAGTTGATAGCCACTGAGGGCAGTGAAAATCCAGGTACCATACAGTCAAGAGGGTGTTTGATAAAATGTAATGTTTCTGGTCTTATGAGAAGTTGCAATGACAGTTTTCAAGGCTGGATGGTAGCTGGCTGTTGTTTTTTCCTGCAAAGTGAGATCAACCTCCTGTTAAAGTGTAGTTCAGCTATCAGATGGTCAGGACCTGCTCCCTTTGTCTAGATTCTTTGTGGCCCCTTTATCTTCACACACAAGGCAATTCCTTCCCTCCCTACATAGGGAGGACTGCTCTGAATGAGAGTCTATGACCTACTTTCAGGAGAAATGAAGCTAGATTATATGGCTTCCTTCAGGGGTAAAGGGCAGGAGTAAATTTTCCCACATTCTAGGTCCTTCTGCTGCTGTTTTTTCAAATGCCAAGGTGCCATGTTTGGGGGTAGTATGTTCTGATTCATGTCATCATCTTATTTAAATCTTTACCTGAGAGTACAAATTATATTTTAATGTAATTTATCAAATTTATCAACCTTCTGCATCATATCTTTGGTATCATACCTAGAGTGCTATCTCTTGACCCTAGTTTTATATAAAGAGTCCTGGTTTTAAAGTTTTTAATAAGGTTTTATATTTAACATATTCCATTTGTCTACAGTCATACCTCCCTGGTATCCAATGCAGTCTGATCTCAGAACCTAAGCACAGCTGGGCCTGGTTAATCCTTGGATGGGAGACTGCCTGGGAATTCTGGGTGCTGTAGGCTTGGGAGAAGGACGTGGCAGCCCAATTCTGACACAATCAGCCATTGAATAGCAGAGAATCACAAATATAGTGCTGGACATAGCACGGTATCAGGGAGTGTTTCATTCTGTTGTACCTTGTGTCACTGTGAGTCAGACTTGACAGCACCTACCAACAACAACATACACCATTTGAAATACATTTTAGAACAGGTATAAAAAGAAATTTCTAGCTTCTTTTTCTCCTTAATGGCAAATCAGTTATTCAATCATTATTAATTTGCCAATCTCAGAAAACTTGTTTCTGAAGTGAGGAAATGACACCTACCTCACATGGTTTCAGAGTGGATAAAATAGTTAATATAGATTAAGCACTTATAATAGTACACTGTATATAATAAATACTCAATATGTAAACACTGTCATAGCCTGCAGCCATACCACTGTGGCATGTGATCCCATCAGATCTCTGAAGCTAAACAGGGACAGGCCTGTTTAGTACTTGGATGGGAGAGCACCTGGGAACACCAGGTGGTGTAGGCTTGGGACAAGGACCCAACAGCCCACTCCCAAAAAACAATTAGCCATTGAAAACCCTATGAATAGCAGAGAAGCATTCTGACAATAGTGTTTCACCTGTTGTACATAGGGTCACTATGAATCAGATACTGACTCGACAGCACCTAACAACAACATCACTCATAAGACCATCACTATGATCATACTTGTTATGCAACTTCTATTGATTTCTTGATTTTGTGTTCTGGGGTATTTGAAAACTTCTTTAATTTTGTCCCCTTTTTTCATTGTTACAATGTGCATAGCTTTAGCAAGCATATCTTTAATAACTGAAAATTCCATATTTTGTCAAAACTTTTCTGTCTAGTGTCACATATTTATCCTATTGGACAAATATAAAGTCATATTGTCAAATTTAAACAATTTTTGTCATTTTTATTGTGTTTGGGTTAAATATGTGAGTTAATTACTATGAGTTTTATAATTGTTTATTCTTTCTTCCTAGTAGCACAGTCTACCTATTATGGAGCCTCCTTTTATGTTTTTCTGTAAATCCATGTTCTTTTCTTCAGAGAAGTCTTCCATATTCTGGTTAAGTTTATTGCTAGGAATATTACATTTTTATTAGGTTGTCAATGGGTTATTTTTTTTCTTCTATATTTTCTAACTGCATATACTTAGTATATATGGGTAATAGCTCTTGTATACTTATTTGTAGTGATTTACTTCTTCAGTGAATTCCCTGGGTGGTTATGACTCAAGGACATTGTAACTCAAGGGTTTCCATTGTATCAAGAATGCCTTCTGTTGCACCTAGATTTTCACTCCAAATTAAAATGGGATAGAGAGGAGAGAGTGAGTCCAGGAATAAACACTTCTTCTCTTTCACCTTTAGTATTAACTAGTATTCTGTCCCTTTTATTTGTTAGGTGTACAACCGTACTTTTACAGAACCAAATATTAAAAGTGACTAATTGTTAAAGGAATTAAATGATAGGCCAAGGCCACAGTGACTAGAAAAGTACATTAAATATAGACTTACCTCACAAAATTAATCACCAGTATCCTTTTTCTCTAGTAGTTACAGATAAATATATCCCTAAATTTTATTCTTGCCAGTATATCTATAAAATAAGTACGCTGTTTTCAAAGTATCTTCCAATGGATACCTAGGGGTGTCCAAAGTATTTTTAAGTGATCTGGAATTTTGAAATTATGTTTTTACAAATACCAAGATATCATTTGCTTGTGTGCTATGTTGATATTTACCATGATTTTTGACTGAAAAATCAACAATGTGTGAGAATAGTGTCTCATCATGAATCAAGGCAGTGATGGTAAATTGTGCTAGTGGTCAGGGCTCTCCTCATCATCATGCATTTTCAGGTTAAAAAAAGAAAAAGGAATAAAAAGAATAATTTCACCAAGAATTCCCTGATGAATCACTAAAATTCTTAATGTTTTTAAATCCCAACTACAGAATATATTTTTAAAATATTCTGCACGTATAATACTTTAAAACATACACATAATGCACTCAGCAGAGAAATATGTGCATTGACTGCAGTGAAAACACGCTTGTATAATGATCTGAGTGAGGTAAATTAGTCATTTTGTTCATGGAGCACCATTTTTATTTGAAATGAGTCCCAGTCTAATCATTATTCAGACTCAGGTAGTTAGCAGATATTTTCTTGATGACCATTTCGGGGAACCTGTCACTTCAAGAAAAATAACTGACAATTTTTTTTCCAGTGATAAAATCTGAGGTTTCAATTGGAAATTGGAATTTTGGAAACCTTGTATCTGTCATCATGAGTTTGATAATTTCTCAATATTTAAAGGTTTCTTTTCAGATTAGTGATAACAGCAAGTGTACTTTTTTGTTATTTCATAAAGGCACATGTCCACATTTGAAATATCTGCATGACATAAGGAATCAAATTTCCAAACATCTAATTAAATTAAAGTGTCATAAATGGGCCAATGACCCATTCAAAATGTATAACAAATGAATGATTTCTAGTGAAACAGAGTACAAAAATTCACTGGGAGGGTTTCATATTTAGTACTACAGCTGATCTTTATGAAACTATCATGTGTCAAAGAAGAATATCTATAATTGGCTAAGAAGTTTATTAAAATGCTTCTTTCCTGTTAAATCAAATATTATCTGTGGAAGGCTCAGTTTTACTTATATACTCCAACTAAAGCAATACACAACAGTTGGCTTAATGCAGAAGGAAATATGGAGGTCTTCATTCCTCCTTTAGTATAATCACTAAAAGAACTTAAATAAAACATTATATAGTGCCACTCTCCTTACTACCATTTTTTGTTAGAGAAAGTACACTAAAGCTGGGTGCCATGGTGCATGCTTGTAATCCCAGAAATGCAGGAGAGAGAAGTAGAAAGATTAAAAGTTTGAGGCCAGAGCCAGAATGTAATTTAGCAAGATCCTGTCTCAAGATAAAAAAAATTAAAAAGTGCTGATGGTGCAGTTCAGTGATACAGAGCTTGCAAAGTGTGCACAAGGTCCTCGGTTCTACTCACCAGTAACAAACAAACAAACAAAAAATATACATAGTTTCATAAAAATTTATTATATATATTAAGGGATTACAGGGTTATTATATTTAAAATTACTTAGTAAAGAAGTACTGTGCTTTAAACCTTTGTCAGTTTTATTTTCAAATATGGTATTCATAGTTACAACTCACATAAATATATGTCTTCTAGGATTTGGGGTCCTCAATAACTTTTAAGAGTATAAATAAGTCTGAAATCAAAAAAGTTTGAGAACAAGTGGTGTAAGAAAAAAAAACTCAGGACCGTGTAGCATTGGGGTGTGTAGGGATGAGGCATAGAGAGGAAGGGAGAACACATGGCCCTGAGAGAAGGGAGAACTCCATGCTCTGCTGGAGGCTTATCTAGCCCACCTCGAGTCCTGAGGCAAAATGGCCCAGGACCCTTGTGTGACTCACTGCAGCACACCCAGCTTGAGTCCACAAAGGCATCACCCTGCTTGACCCTGAAGGATGGCTGGTTAGCCAGAGTTGGGTAAGATTCCTCAGGGGAGTAACAACCTAAGATAGGTATAGTCACTGAGAGGCCATCAGGAAAGCTAAAGGCTTGCCACTAACACACCTAGCTCAAGCCTTAGGGGTCAAGCCCATGACGTCGAGCCCATGAGGCAAGGCAAGATGGCCCCTGCCTCCTGCAGGTACAGCATGTCCCTCCTCAAATTTCTTGCCACACCATTACCACCGATATCATCTGATTGATTGGTCCAATCACCTGATGTCACCTAATTGGCTAACCCAAAATGTCATGATGACATCACAGATTCACATTGGTTGATCCAAGAAATTTGAGTCTGGATAAGCAGGGATAGAGCTCACTTGAGTGTGGATTATAATAAAATTGAGTTCTGAGTTAACATCAATCCAGCTCCCGGAGTGATGTGTCTCCTTAAGGCTGAAGAATTAGTGGGCTTGTTGCATGTGGGGTTTCAGTCCCTGGCCAGAAGCAATCCCCCCAATGGTGGAATTTTTCTCAAACATAATAATTAACTTTTGATCTAAGTTTCTACTTGAAGAATGTAGAAAACGAAATAAAAATACAATATAGGCATGACAAAGGAAATAATGAAAATAAGAGCAGAAATCAATACAATTGACAATAGGAAAACAAGGAGAAAGTTGATTATACCAAGGATTGGTCTTTGGAAAAAAAAGTAAATAAAATTGACAAACTCAGACTTCATTAACCCAAAGATGGTCTTGGTGATTCTGAAATAGATTGACTGATGATTTTCAGATTTATCCCCACTCTCGGAGTCCCCAGATCTTCTTGAGGACTAGAAAAGACTGAATTCATTTTGAGCAGTGTTATAAATATGAATACAGAGAGACTGAAAAATGGCCTCAGAGAATCTTTGAATCTATTAGTATTTTTAATGCTTCTAATCATTGCTGGGACTGGGATTTAGCTCAGTTGATAGAGCACAGCTCCACACTCTCTGAAAACCCTGGTTTGATACCAAGCACCACAAAAACAGGAGGATGTGGCAATCCACCCCCAAAGCAATCCTGAAAACAATCAAACATTGAAAATCCTATGAGAGTCACTATATGTCACACCAGACTCGACAGTACCTAACAATAATCATTGATGATTTCATAAGAACACATCATCTAAAACAATTTTCTTGATCTATAAGTCAACTAGTGAGAAATTTAGAAGTTTAGAAGGGTTTTTAATCATGATATAATACCTACAGAGAGTAAAGCCTAGGTTCACCAAGTGGAAAAACCTGAAAAAGGGTTGTATGCAGAGCCATGGTCCACAAAAAGGTGGTTTCCCTACTCTGAGCTAAAAAGAAGTAAATTTTATTACTGGGAAGGTGTTGGTATAAGATAGCCTTAGACAGGCTTGATATTTAAATCTTACTTCCTTATCCTACATTGCCTTCTTCCTTTAGTTCCTCCCCTGAAGTATCAATATCTAGTTTTACAAACATGATTTGGTTCTCCCAATTTAAATTATCATCCTTTCACCTCATATACACTTATACCCCAACTTCTGCTTCCCTGGTTACTTGTTCCTAGATTTTTGAAATCTCTAGTTGTCTACTCATGCTGCATTCAGTTTTCATTATATATCCATGTTGTATTTCAATCTGACTTCCACCAAAAATACAATGCCCAAGTTTACCCACAATCTCCAAGTAATGTGTTCTCATCTAAATCTATTTCACAAGAGCATTTAACACATTTGACCTCTCCAGTGTCCTTGAAATATTTTGCTCTTCTTGCTTCCCCCTCAATAGGCTTTCCTTGATCTCGTCAAATGTGTTTTGCTATTTTTCTAAGTCTCCTTTACTCTTGTGATACCTTTTTGACTGTTAGGCAAGAAAATACTTGATAATGACTGAACCCTTGATTTCTTCTCACAATCTGCTCAGATTTTAGTTTTCTCTAATTCAACAGTGCAACTGATCAAGCCACCATCTTTCTCTCTCTCCACATTCCATATCTGAATTAGTCCTTTCATGTTCCTTACAAATTATGTATCCAGTGTCTCCACAGCTCCAGGCCTCTGCTGCCACTACACTAGTATAATCCATCACTGTACTTGTCTGGACAGTAGCAACTCCCCTTTCACTACTCTCTATATTTCAACTTCTGCCCTTATGCAGTTTGTTTTCCATAGTGCAGCCAGAAAATCTCTATGCAAAAATATATTGTTGTTTTAGGTGCCATTGAGTTGGATTCATCTCCTAGTGGACCCTATGTAAAACAGAACAAAGCACTACCCAGCACTGGGCTATGCATATAATCTTCTTTTTATGTTGAGTCCATTGCTATAGCCACTATGTTTCTTCTCATTTTGAGTCATGCTACATCAGCAAAATGAAGTCTCAAGGGTTCTACCCCATTTCCATCCTTAACATCAAGTCTACTTTGAAGAGACAATTCTTCCCCTGTTGGTTTTTAAATGCCTTACAACCTGGGAGGCTCATTTTCTGGCAATATATTTGATAGTGCTTCTTTGAAATTCATGGGGTTTGCAACGGCTGTTTTGGGAGTGGGCTTCAGGGTCCTTCTCCCTAGTCTGTTTTAGTCTTGAAGTACAACCAAAACCTATCATCTATGGGTGACCCTGCTAGTATATGAAATACCTGTGGCATAGCTTTCAGTATCACAGCAACATGTAAGCCCCCACAGCATGACAAGTTGCCAGACATGGTGGATGAAAAAACATACACACACACACACACACACACACACACACACATATATACAGATATAATTTGTTGCTGTTGTTAGGTGCTGTCAAGTTGGTATCTGACTCATAGTGACCCTGTGTACAACAGGAGAAACACGATTGTCAGTGCTCCTCTGCTGTTCATAGGGTTTTCAATGGTGGATGGATTTTTGGGAGTGGGTTGCCCAGTCCTTCTCCCAATCTCCCAAGCCTACAGCACCTGGTGCTCCCAGGCAGTCTCCCATCCAAGTACTAACCAGGCCCGACCCTGCTTAGCTTCTGAGATCTGATGGGATCAGATGACACAAGGCTATGATATATTGTTGTTGTTGTTAGGTGCCGTCAAGTCGGTATCCAACTCATAGTGACCCTCATAGGGTTTTCTATGGCTGACTGTTTCGGGATTGCCTTAAGGAGTGGATTGCCAGGCCCTTCTCCCATTTTTTCGGTGCTGGGAATTGAACTCGGGACCTCAGAGACTGCAGCGCAGTGCTCTACCAACTGAGCTAAATCCCAGGATAGATATATAGATATAGATATATAGATATATAGATATGTGTGTGTGTGTGTGTGTGTGTGTGTGTGTGTGTGTAATTTCCCTCTTTATTGTTACTTTTTGAAGGATTCCAGTTGTGCTTAAAATAAAAGCTAATTTATTGGTCTACCTGGATAGGAGCTTATCAATTTTATTATTTTTTGCCCAGAAAACCATCTTTGGCTTAAATGGTTTTCTTGTCATTTTCCTTATCTCAATTGTACTGGTTTTATTTTTTTCTTCTTTTTCTTTTTTTGTTTTTTCTTTCTTTTTTTCGGGGGGCAGTAATGGAGTTTTGAACCCAGGGTTTTGTGCATAATAGGCAAGTGCTCTACCACTGACCTACATCTCCATGTCCAACTTTCAATTTAGTTTTGAGAAGGGGTCTCACTAAGTTGTGCAGGCTGCCTCTCACCTTGACCTAGCAATCTTCCTCCATCAATCTCCCAAAGTTACTAGAATTGAAGGCATGTGCCAAAGTGCCCAGCTCAGTTGTATTGATATCTGCTCTTATTTTCACTATATTTTCCTTTTTCATATCTTGGATATAATTTGTATGCCTCGTCTTACTTCCTTAAAGTAGAAATTTAGATCTTTAATTTGAGACTTTTCTTCTTTTTCATTGTAAGCCTTTTAACTCCATAAATTGTCCTCTAAGCACTGTTTTAGTTCCATCCTATTTTGATACATTGTGCTTCATTTTCACTCAATAAAAAACATTTTCTAATTTTCCATATGACTTTTGGCTTGACCTGTGGGGAATGTAAATGTATGTTGGCTAATTACCAAATATACAAGGATTTTCAAGATACCTTTATGTTATTCATTTTTGCTTTAATTTCATATGGTCAGAAGACATTACACTTTAATGCCTTTAAATGTGTTAAAGTTGTTTTATGCTCCAGAATATGTTCTTCTTGCCAGACACTTTATGTGCAGTTGAAAGACTTTCCTTTTTGTTGTAGAGTCTACTTTTTCAGGTATTAATAGAGCCACAGTAGATTTATTTCAATCAATATTTGCATGAACTTTTATTTTAAATTCTTTTATCTGTTCAATTTAAGGTAAGTTTATTAATAGATAATACCTACTTGGATCTCTTTTATTTCATGTGTTAGACCATTTACATTTAATCTAGCTATTGATATAGCAAGCTGGGGTTTAGCTCAGTTGGTAGAATGCTGCTCTGCACTGTCTGAGGACCCAGGTTCAATCCCCCAGCATGCCAAAAATGGGAGAAGGATGTGGCAGTCCACTCCCGAAAACAATCCCAAAACAATCAGTCATTGAAAACCTTATGAGGGTCTCTCTGAGTCAGAGTCAACTCAGGGGCACCTCACAACAACTACAAATTGATATGGCTGGGTGGGGTTTAGCTCAGTTGGTAGGGTGCTGCTCTGTGCTCTCTGAGGACCAAGGTTCAATCTCCAGCACCACAAAAGTGGGAGAAAGACCTTGCAGCCCACTCCCAAAGCAATCCTGAAACAATCAGCTGTTGAAAACTCTATGGATAGCAGAGAATCACTGATATGGTGCCCACTATGGCACAGTGTTGGAGAGTGTTTTGTTCTGTTATACATAAGGTTACTATGAATCAGACCCAATTCAAAGGCACCTAACAACAACAAACATTGCTAATATGAAGATGGTGGAAGGAATCCAAAGTCAAGGTACATGAGTTGTCCTTAGAGTCTGGAAAAAAAAAAAGGAAATTGATCCTTTTCACAGGCCTCTAGAAAGACTGCAATCCTTTAGGACTTTTTAAAGATTCTGATCCCCACATATGTGAGGTACAAATTCATGGTGTTTTAAGTGCTTTGGCAACTTGTTACTGCATTAGCTGAAAATTATTACACATGGTAGTGATTTGGGACAGCAGGGACAGACAAGTACAACACTGTCCATGACAGGATCAAATGTTTACTGAGACAGAGGCAGGGACATACAATTATGGAATCATTTCTCTTCTAGATTTTCTCATTATTTCACGTGTAATTATATATCTTGTAATATAAAAGTAACATAACTGAATGCTCACAACTTCACTGTGTCTGCTCTATTACTACACAATGCACTGAGAAATCTGATTCCTTTTAGCATGAAACACACATAAAAGTTAACCAAGTACAACACATATTCTAGTTAATTGTCCATACTACGTTAACCATACTACTATTTAATATTTAGACCCATTTCATCTCCTTAGTGCTTGAATTCTTGATTCCATATCCTGGCTAGTGATAATTTTAAATTATTTTCATTGAACTATGTATTAGGTTTGCATCCAACATTGATTACAGCTTTCCCATCCCCAGAGAAAGAAGATAACTGTGTTTTAAATAAACAGCCATATACCTTTTTCCTCTTTCTTTATCTTTCTTTCTTTCTTCCTTTCTTTCCTTTTTCTTTCTTACTTTCCTCTTTCTTTCTTTCTTTCTTTCTTTCTTCTTTCTTTCTTTCTTTCTTTCTTTCTTTCTTTCTTTTCAGTACTGGGGGGTACTGTTGAATCCAGGTCCTCACACATGGTAGGCATGCACTATATCACTAAGCCAAATCCCCAACCCCTTTTATTATTTTATTTTGAGACAAGTTCTCACTAAGTTGCATAGGCTGCCTCTGGCCTTTAATTCATGATCCTCCTTCCTCAACACCCCAAATCACTGGGATTCTAGGCGTGCCCCACAGCACCCAGCTAACTATATCAGTTTTAACAAATTGAAATTTTCCCTCATCATTTTACTTGTAACTTTTTCTCTGTAAAATGTGTATTATTAAACACTCTGGAACTTAATGTTTTACATAAAGAAAACACCTAAGACAAGTGAACAATAATGGCAATTTTACTAGGATAAAAATTTATGAAATACAAGTGTATAGAATAGGTGATCATATTAAAACATTACTTTGACCAAGTGCTTACTACAGAATACATACCAAGAATTTCTCAAAGAACCATGATTATGATTTGATCATTTATAATACAATGCTCTATACATTTGGACATATAATAAAATCTGTATGCTTATAATGATAGATTTCTTGATAATCAAAAAGTTATTCAGCTGAAATATTGGTATGGCCGTCCCCATAAATGTGATATATTCTCCCCTTAAAACTTACCTTTCAACTCTCTGGGGTCATTTGCGTACATATTCTCTAATAAATCTCACTATACTCTGTCAATATCTTAGGATTAAATTTTCTGGAAATGGTCTTCTCATGATTTAAGTTTAGTTCCAACTATTATCATTATTCTAATTATTTTATATATTAGGCCTTTTTATATGCATTAGCATTTTATGCTTTAGAACTGCCTTCCAACTGACAGTTTATAAATCTTCATCATCTGACATGAGTCTATGGATAGTAGGAAAGAAAAAAAGTTATGGAAAAGTAAAAAAGGAAATGAATTCTATGGCCTTATATTGTAGTAAATTATTAATGTTTAGCTCATATTAAGGGAGCTTGTTTATACAAGGACACTGCTTCTAATATAACTGTCCACTAAAACACCCCAGCACTGCTAGGATTAGTCTACAGAGAGCAGGAGAGATGAGTTTAATTTTTATTTTTGTTCAACTGTAATCATAACCCCATGTGTCTGAAAGCTATACCACCAGTATCTCAGATACTAGCAGCGCCTCCCATGGTGGACAGGTTTCAGTTGAGCTTCTAGATTAAGACGGACTAGGAAGAAAAGTCTGGAAGCCCACTCCCCAAAACAATTAGCCATTGAAATCCCTATGAATAACAGAGAAGCACTGGCAGATACAGTGTTGAAAATGAGCTCCCCAGATCAGAACACATTCAAGAAACAACCAGGGAAGAGTTGCCTCCTCAAAGTAGAGTAAACTTTAATGATGGGAATGTAGTAAAACCCCTGCTACCTCCTTTTGTTGATGTGGCATAACTTAAAATGAAAAGAAACACAGTGACTGCAACAATGGGTTCAAACATAAAAAGATGATGTGAATGGCACAGTGTTTGGTGGTGTTTCTTTCTGTTGTACATAGGATCCCTATGTGCTGAATCTGATTCCATGGCCTCTAATATACATACAGCCTGCATGCAGTTTACAGACTCCTGATGGAATGAAGTTGAAAACACCTGTTTCATTAGCACAGAGCTTTGATGATCTGAACTCACCAACAATACACATTTATAAAGTAGAAATTGTAGGCTTTATTTCAAAAGGCTTTCGGTTCTGGGGGACAGAAGAAATACAATCTACATTATTTGTGAAGGCCCTCTGTGAGCCTGGAGTGAGCACCCTGTTGTGTTAACTGAGACAAAAACAATCTCTTGTGGTATTGCTAGTGTTCCTTTCGCTTGACAGGTATTCAATGAAAGAAACTCAATGCGCCTTTATGTAATTAAGTATTTGCCTGTGAGGACCACTCTGACTCATTCCTCATTTTCAATTGTTTCTATTTTCCTACTGTTTCTTTTTGTCTCTCTAAGCTTCTGCAGAGTGTTTTGGCCTCTTTTCTAACTTATCTTTCTACTCATAATATTACTTTCCCCTTAACAGCCTCGTTCCCTAAAACCCCATAGTCCCCTGCAAAAACCATACAGCTTTGCATTTCTTTCCTTTTTAAAAAAAATAAAAAAATAAATAATAAAACTCCCTTCAGTTTGTAAATAAAGCTCAAGAGCGAATGAAACTATTCAGCTGAGTACATCTGAGTTCAATCACCTGAGGGCTTTGTCAAATGAAACATATATTTCTTCAGGGTGAATATTGTTAATGGAAGGATTCTTCTTTACTAAGGGCCCATTAAGATAAGTTTCACGTCTCCAATCCTCAGTCACTTAAAAATAATAGAGGTGCAAAGACATTCTGAATAAATGCTAGACTTCCAAAGTTATCTTATACTGCAGCAAGCTTTTATGGCCTATTTTAAGAACTTGGTGCTAGCTCCCTTGTTTAATGAGCAGTTTAATTTAAAGCTTAAAATTATTAAGTATTCCAATGGAGTCATAAATAATGCAGTTTATAATATTCTTATTAAGCCCATAAAGATACGTTTGTCTTCCATTAACAACATACTTTTAAAGTAGTCTGACCTCTTCAGTCGTATAAGAGCATACAATTAGTGCAATTTGTCACAGGTCTTTTACACGTTAATAAGATGTAATTAATTGTCTGTTTTGTCTAATTAACTTTTCAGACACTGGCAGCTCTTGTTCTTTTAATAAAAAGCAAAGGTGCCCTATTTGCAATTCTAATATTTGACACAGAATTTTGACCACAAACTCTAGTCTACAAACCTTATGAGAAAAAAGAACATAAGACAATTAAAACTTCAACAGAGAAATATATTTTCAGGATATTAATATATTTTAATTTAAAGAGTAGAAAAAGTACTACTCAAAAAATACTACTTTAAACCACAAGAATAAAGAAATTCAGATGAGAAAATAAATAACATACAAATACATATATTGATTGGTAAGGCTTTTATAAATGATTTCTTATCTGTATACTCATAAACTTAGCCATTCTCTGATTTACTAAATCATTCATTTTTTGAGTGCCACCTCTCTTCGGGATAATTTGTTAGTTACGGATTTTAGGATACCTAAGATAAAAATGGGGCTGATGATTAGCTCAGTGGGTAGAGCACTGCTCCACACTCTCTGACAACATGGATTTGATCCCCAGCACCCCCAAACAGGAGAAGGATGTGGCAGTCCACTCCTGAAGCAATTCTGAAACAATCAACCATTGAAAACCCTGTGAGGGTCACTATGAGTCCAAGCCAATTCCATGGCACCTAACAACAACAACAATATAAAAAAAGTCTACAGCTGTACCACCCTGGCATCCTATCTCCTCTGATCTTGGAAACTTAAGTAGGGCCAGGCCAGGTTAGTCATTGGATGGGAGACTCCCTGGGAATACCGGGTGCTGTAGGCTTAGGAGAAGGACCTGGCAGCCCAATTCCTAAACAATCCACTACTGAAAACCTTATGAATAGCAGAGAAGCACTGACATAGTGCTGAGTATGGCACAGTGTCAGGGAGTGTTTCATCTGTTGTACATAGGGTTGCTATGACTTGGACCCAACTGGATAGCACCTAGCAACAACCATAAGAAGATAAAAATATTTTGCATAATGAAATGCATATTACTTGGCCATGGAATTAACAGTGAAATTACCTGAGCCATAGACTAGATTCCTATACTGAACATATTTTTTGTACTAAAGTTCAGTCTTTTTATATTAAAGACCAGAACAAATATTTGTGGTATGTTTGTTTAATATGTCCTAATATATTTACTCCATTTGTCATCTTATTCATGTTGTAGAATTGAATTATATAATTATATAATTGTAGAACTATGTTTTAATTATAAATATTTGAAAAATTATATTTTTTGTTGTGGAATATTATTAAACATTATTCAAAAATTTGACTTCAATGGATTAAAAAATTCTAACAGGTACCAAAACTTACTTAACACTGACTCTGGACCAAATAATATTTTTACTAGTATGTGAGTCTATGGTTCTAGGTAGAACCATTACAGAGGTTGCTGATGGAGAGTGAAGATTGCAACCCGGCTTTCTATTATAATACATTTAGTTGTCAAATTCCAGAGTTTGTGACAAATAATGCAATATTTTGCATTCTTCATTGTAAAGTACTTTATTAGAGCACTTCTTAAAGTTTGAAATTCCTAGACCCCCGAATAAATCTAACTTTTTAAGGCTCCTGATATTAGCACACAAATTGCTTTCTAGAAAATTTCCAGAAACTTGGCATTCTATATGAGAACACCAGTCTGACCTAGACCACATTAATTATTTTTAAAACTCATATTTGATTAAATAAAGATCTCTGTGCTGTGTTTTTAATGTCTCTCAAGTACATACTTAATTATGAACACAATAATATTAGATGTTACCCTATCATGTCAATAACACACTTTTTTCATTTTTTATTTTTATTGTAATACAGTGAAGTCCTAGAAATAAGAACATGCTCTGAAGTTAGAACCTCTGATGTCTAGTCCTGACCCTGTATTATTGGCTGCTATTCTGTGTGACTGCATTAAACTCTCTGTCTTTAGCTTCTTCATCCACAAAAGGGATAATAACAGCACCTATTTCACTAAATCATCAAGAGGATTCAATATGTTAATAAATGTAAAACGCTTCCAAAATATTTTCTGTCCTTCAATGACTAGACCTATTCTTTCATTAGAACCAATTCTCATCTTCTCCCACTACATTCTTGCTAACTTTTTTTAGTTTTTCAAGTTTATGTTGCAAAGTATTGATTTAATTTTCGATAGATTTCAAATCTGATCTTTGCCCCTACTCTATTTTGTATTCCTAATCATTTTGGGGGGGGGCGCAGACGGACCCGGCAACCCACTCCCAAAAATCAATCTGCCATTGAAAACTCTGTGAATAGCAGAGAAGCTCTGACAATAGTTGTACGCAAGATCTCTGTGAGTTGGATATTGACTCCATAGCACCTAACAACAACAACAATCATTTATTTATATTTATTTATTTATTTATTTATTTATTTATTTTTGAGACAGGGTCTTGCTAAGTTATGCAGGCTGCCTCTGGTCTTCAAGTTGTGATCCTCTTGCCTCTGCCTCCCCAGCCGCTGGGATCACAGGCGTGCACCACCATGCCCAGCTATTTTTTTAATTTTTTTAATGTCAGTTAATTTCTTTTGAATTTTTGTCCTGATTCCAATTTTAACTTCTTTTTGTAAGTCCACTCCCACATGTCTGCCAGCTTGTTATGCTATGGGGGCTTGCATGTTGGTGTGATGCTGAAAGCTATATCACAGATATTTCAGATACCAGCAGGGCCACCCATGGTGGACAGGTTTCAGCTGAGCTTCCAGACTAAAACAGGCTAGGGACAGGGATCCAGTATTCCACTCCCCAAACAATTAGTCATTGAAAACCCTATGAATATCAGAGAAATACTGTCAAAATATAGTGCCAAAAATGAGGCTAGGTTGGAAGGCATTCAAGGAACAACTGGGGAAGAGTTTCCTTCTCAAAGTTGAGTTGATCTTAATGACAGGAAGGAAGTAAAGCCCCTGGGACCTCCTTTTACTGGTGTAGCACCACTCAAAATGAGAAGAAAGGTAGTGACTGCAACAATGGGCTCAAACATAAAAAGATTTGTATGGCACAGGGTTGGGTGGTATTTCATCCTGATGTATTTAGAGTCACTATTAATTGGATGTGACTCAGGGGTACTTAGCAACAACAGCATTATCAGCCCAACCTCTTGTTTTTTAGAGGTCCTATCTTGTTTGATATATGGGATAAAAACAAGCATATAAAATGTATTGTCATTCTAATATTTGAAACTTATCTTTGCAAACATTCATAGCTTCTGATTTTCACATAATTCAGAGAGGTTTTGTGTGTGTGTGTGCGTGTGTGTGTGTGTGTGTGTGTGTGTGTGTGTATTTTTTTAAATGGTCCTGGGGGTTGGACCAAGAGTCTCACGCTTGCATACTCTGCAAGTGCTGGACAACTGAGCTGCACCCGCCCAAGCCCGTTTTTTTAGTTTTTGAGACAGGGTCTCATTAAGTTACGGAGACTGCCTCTGGTCTTGAATTTTGCAATCCTCCTGCCTCTGCCTCCTGACCCACTGGGATTACAGGCATGGGCCACAGGCGCCCAGCTAGAGAGATTATATTTTTAAGAAACAATTTCAGTTTGCTCATGTTTGAACAGGGTCCATTCCCCAGGCCTGCTGTTGTGTCAACAAGCAGAGGAGATGGAATACTTTTGGTCCCTCTTATTGCTGGCAAATTGCTGCCTCCATTTGCAAAATAGACCTACCATTCTATTTTGGGTAAGTAGCCCTCAAATGCCAACGGATTTAGCTCAGTGGATAGAGTGCTGCGCTGCAGTCTCTGAGGTCCCGAGTTCAATTCCTAGCACCGCAAAAATGGGAGAAGGATGTGGCAATCCACTCCCAAGGCAATCCCGAAATAGTCAGCCATTGAAAACCCTATGAGGGTCGCTATGAGTCGGATACCGACTTGACAGCACCTAACAACAACAATAACAAGCCCTCAAATGCCCATGTGTTAAAGGCTTGGTTCCCCGATCCGTGGCACTACTGGGAAGTGTGTAGCCTTTGACAACAATTGCTTAGTGGGAGGAAGTAGGGTGGCTGGGGGCAAGCTCTTGAAGAGTATTGTGGGAGGCCTGTCCCTTGCTCTTTCCTTTGCTTCCAGCGATTATAAACTGAGGAGCTGTCTCCACCAGGGTCGCCACGATATATTGCCTCTCTATATCCTCAGAAGCAATGGGGTCAATCAATCATGGACTGAAACCACCAAAACTGTGAACCAAAGTAAACCTCTCCTTAAGTTAATTATCTCAGGCATTTTGTTAAAGTAACAGAAAGTTAACTAACCCCCCTACAACTTGAGATTCCATGCATTTTCTCATTTATCATGTGCCTCATCCAATGAGATTGAAACATATTTCAACATATTTATATGCTTAGTAGTCTAAAGAAATATCTAAAGAATTCTGTTATTTTAAATATGTTCACATATAATCAGTATTATAAAACTTTATTTGTATTATAAAAGTAAACTAACCACATCCAGTCTGTGTATTATAATACACTGAGTGACAAGTAGAACTAAATAATATTAAAACTGGAAAGGACCATCATGATTTAGATGAGATTAAGAATTTTGAATATATTTTGTAAAAACAGATGTTCAAAGAGGTGAAGAAATGACTATTACATGGCAGAGAATACAGTCTGAATCAGACTTAGATAAGGCTGAATTTTTTTTTCCATGATGCTTCACTAGGCTTTAAGATCTAGAATCAGGTAATGGGCCAGGAAAATTCAAACTATATATTAATTTGAAGGTTAGATATAATTGAGCAAGATCAAGAAAGTGGTAACTAAGACAGTAAAGAGAAACACATTATGAAGAGAATGAATCATTTTTCTGGATCCCTTTAAAAATTCTCCCAATTATATCTGACCGTATGTCATTGGATGTCATTGTGCCCAGAGAACCACAGGTAGGTGAGCATTAAAGAGCCTGGCACCTGAAAATGCAGATTCATAATTTAATTCTAATTTGGAATTTGGTATTAATTGGTAAGATAAAATTGACAAAGCATGAAAAAAGGAACAATTTTTTTGTTACACAGATTTATATATCAAATCCATAAATTTAGGAGAAGCTTAGTTTCTTTATCTGGTAGCATAGAAAAGTGAAATACTTTCCTTATTTTCCTACTAAGTTAAATTAAAATCCAAGTTTAAATTATTTATTAAATTTAAAATGTTGCTGTTATGTGCTGTCAAGTCATGTCCCACTCGTAGCAACCCCTCATGGGTTGCTGATTGTTTCAGGATTGCCATCAGGAGTGGATTACCACATCCTTCTCCCATTTTCACAGAGCTAGGAATTGAACCTGGGACCTCAGAGACTGCAGAGTTGTGCTCTACCAACTGAGCTAAATCCCAGCCCCAAATTAAAAATAAAGTTACACAATTCCTCTCAAAAAATGATTATTTCCTTTTTTATTTACCTCTAAACACATATAACTAAAACCATCAGACTTTAAGGTAATGTCTGTTTATTGCTACTGTATTAGCCATTTAATAAAAATCCATTTTTGTGAACAAAATGTAATGTTTCATTAATTGGAGACTAGAGAAAGGCGCTTCAAATTAGTAATGGAGATGCTACTGCCACCTGGTGGCACATTATCTAAATTACAGAATCAGGTCTGGAAATGCAAACACTTTATTTACATTTAACTATTTCTTAAAGATTTCTATGTATCATGTAGTATTAGTACTAATATTCAAGTAAAATTTACTCAATACTACCATGACAACTGTGACTAAAAAAGTTCAGAAATGAAGGAAACATCAATTTTATCCTTTTTAAAAATAAAAGGTCCCAGGTGCCATGGCTCATGCTTATAATCCCAGTGACTCATGAGAGTAAGACAGGAGAATTACAAGTTTGAGACCAGAGGCAGCCTGCATAACTTAGTTAGACCCTGTTGCAAAATAAAAAGTAAAAAATGGGCTAGGAGTTTGGCTCAGTGGTAGAATGCATGCTAAATCATGCCTGAAGCCCTAGATTCAACTCCCTACTACTGAAAAAATAAATAAAAGATGAATGTACTTGTTGCTTTGGACCGCTATAATGATGGACTAAGTCAAAACTTAAAAAGTAAACTTATGCTCTTTGTGTAGGTAATCTATCGGTTATATTAAAGTGAAATGACTTGTTATTGTCATGCATTTAAATAAGCACAGCAAATAGAAGCTTAAAAACATTTTTGGAATTATTACAAAATAGTTTTGTTTTTATTTCTGCTTCTCGTTTCACATGTAAAACAATGAAACAAAAGAAAACAACAACAATAAAGGATATCTTCATTAGTGGATAACATATTTGCATATTTTTGCTAGTCCTAAGTGGCCTAACTGGGAGAAGGACCTGGCAATCCACTCCCAAAGCAATCCCCAAAAAGTCAGCCATTGAAAACCCTATGAGGGTCGCTATGAGTCGGATACCGACTCGACAGCACCTAACAACAACAACAAGTGGCCTAACTATATATATCTTTGGTGCTCAGAAATAATCAGTAATACTCTTTATCAATCTTTGATGAAAGTTGATCATACCATCTGATGTGTCCAAAATTGTCGTCGTCGTCGTCGTCGTTGTTGTTGTTAGGTGCCATTGAGTCAGATCCAATTCATAGCTACTCCATGTACAAAACATTCCCCAATTCTGTGCCAGGAATATGACCTTTTCTATGTTTAAGCCCATTGTTGCAGACACTGTCAATCCATCTAGTGGTGGGTCTTCCTTTTCTTCATTGACCTGCCATTCGCTCCACCATCCCAGTCTCCAAGGATTGGTCCCTCCTGACATGTTGAAAATATGTAACACACAGTCTAAGCCATCCTTGCTTCTAAGGAGCACTCTGGTTGCACTTCTTCTAGGACAAATTTATCGGTTCTTTTGTCAGTCCATGGTGTATTTAATATGCATCTCCAGCACCATAATTCAAAAGCATCAGTTCTCCTGTCTCACTTTTTCAACATCCAGCTTTCACAACCATATTATGAGACTGAAAAGACCATAGTAGCAGTCAGTTGCACCTTCATCTTCAATGTGAAATCTTTACTTTTTAATGCTTTAAAGAGGTCTTTTGCTACAGCTTTTCCTGATACAATGCATCTTTTGATTTCTTCACTATTGCTTCCACAGGTGTTGACTGGAGAACTAAGTAAAGCAAAATCTTGGACAAAGTCAATCTTTCCTCCATTTACCATGAAGTAGCATACTGATCCAGTTGTAAGGATTTTGTTTTGCTGATATTGAGGTGCAATCCATACTGAAGGCTGTGTTCTTTGATCTTCATCAGTAAATGTTTCAAATTGTTTTCACTTTCAGTAAGCAGAGTGGTATCATATGTATAACACAGGTTTTAATGCGTCTTCATCCAAACTTGATGCCATGTTCTTCTTCATAAAGTCCAGCTTCTCAGATCATTTGCTCAGCATAGAGATTGATGAAGTATGATGAAGGGATACAGCCCAGATACACATCTTTCTTGACTTTAAATCAGTGTTTCTTCAGTTTGAACAACTGCCTCTTGGTCCATGTACAGATTCTTTATGAGTATAATTAAGTGCTTTTGCAATGTTATCCATAATTTGATCTAATACCCCCTAGTTACAACATTGAAAGCAAACATTTCATAATGCATCATATGAATTAGATTTTCCACTCAGTCTTCAGTAACAGTTCCATCCAAAATTATGATTATTTCATTGATTATTTCAAAGAATCTTCTAAAACACTGAAGCAAACAAAGGTAATCAAGCTTCCATGTTCTCTCTTATTAATATAGCAATGTATATTTAGAAACAGAGAGCATGGATCACTCCCAAACTCTTTGGATCACTGTTGTCCCCAAAACATACTTGTTGTCTCAAATATACAGATTGAGAAAAAATATATAAAATGTCCATTTGCTTATAATGTGCATTCATAAATTGCTATGATTTTTCTATTTTAGAGTTTATGTCAAAATAGACTGAAGGCAATGATGAAATGTGCATCTATACCATTTTTTTAAAAATCTCTATTATGTAGTCAAGACTGTGAAAAGTATTGATAATTAAGATAAATGGAATGTATTCCACCTGATCTTCTTCAGTTTCTCTATGATGACTCTACTTCTTTATGAAAAACTGTGTAGCAGAGTGGTGGATGAAGAGAGCCTAAGTTTGTGTCTGGGCTTCAAATGCCAGCTCTACTGCTTGCTAGCTTTATGAACTTGTGCAAGTTGGTTAACCACTCTCAACCTCAGTTTCCTCAATATTAAGTTGAAACATTAACATTTCTAGCTTGACTTGAATATTTATACTTCCAACAAAATATGTAATTAGCCAGTCATGGTTGTGCTTGCCTGTAATCCCAGCATTTGGTAGGCTGAGGCAGGACAATCATGACTTTGAGGACAGGCCAGCCTACCTAAGGAGATCCTGTCTCAAAACAAGCTATCTATCTATCTAAATATGTTTATTTAGATATAAGATAGATACATAGATAGATAGATATACACACATAAATGAATACAGAACTATATATATACTTCAGTAAAATGTGTAATGAAATTGTTAAAACTAACACGAAAGTATTTATTAAGATTATATAGGATTTTAGGATTTAAAGGCAACTAATAACCTCTTGCATCTTTAACTCACAATTTTAAGGACTTATTTCCTTTACATTAAACATATTGAGTATTGACTCTGACTTTCTTTTTTTTTTTTTTTTTTTTTTTTTTTGGTTTGAGTCACCCCAACCTGTTCTAGAATTCATGACCATCATACCTCTGTCTCCTAAGTGCTGGGATTAGAGTCATGTGCTACCGTGAAAACTTTGAATCTACATTTTTAATCAAATTACGTTGTCATAGAAGTTATTTAAAAATAAGGAACAGTTTTAATGCTAAGTTTGAATTCCCATAATTGAGGTGAAATTTGGATGGTTAGTAAAAATGATAGTTTATAAATTGCTTGATACTGAAAACCAGTGGCCAACTATCATGAAGTAATACTAAGCAATATGATTTCCTAATGTGTCCTTTAAACTGCCCAGAATAGGGACTTTCCTGGGGAAATGAAGTCTTTCTTCCCTGGCTTTATGGAATAATTTCATATACACTTTATTATACTTATATATTCATATGTATGTATTTGTATTTTATTTGTATATGCATGTACATAGTGAAACTTCTATTTAACAGACAGAAAATATTGACAACAAAAAATAAAGTTTTAAAAGAAAGAGCATATTATTTTATGCACAAGTTTTATGATTCTGTGTAAAATTCTGGGAAAATAAAAAGCCAGCTAAGGCTGGGATTCTTTGTCTGATTCTTGAACACCCAAAATGATGTTATATAAATCTTCCCTTGACAGGGACAGACTGACAGGGACAGAATGACAACCAAAGCAAATATGAGGGAAAAATGATTTTTTATTACTTTAGGTATTTCTAGATGTCAGGTAAAAATGAGAACATTGCTAAAAATTTTACAGGATGACAGCTCTGCCTTATGGATAAAATTCTGTAGATTGATGTATGAGGCAGAAAATGTGAAAAATATTATGAAGTACTGCCCTGACATAATGATGGAAGGCTGCTGAAAGTGTGCTAACACCAGAGAATATAATAGACTAAAGTTAAACAAGAAAGCATGCAATTCTTTGGATCTTGCCTACACCAGAAGCATGAAATTTGGCCTTCAAAAATGCACACTGCTGACTTTTTTATGTTTATACTAAATATAACCTTTTCTAAATATTTCCCTTTTCTTCACTTGAAGAATAACTTCTCAATATATATATCTTTACATATTTAGTTTTCAAATGCAAAATAAATATAGGACATTCTTTAAGAATGGTAATATCCTCTCTGCTGGCAATTAGTAAGCTATCCTATGATAAATTATTAATTTAATACTGCTACACTACCTCTGGGGTTAGGGTTTAGCTCAGTTGGTAGAGTGCCGCTCTGTATTCTCTGAGGTCTTGGGTTTAATCCCTAGCCCCTCAAAAACAGAAGAACCTGGCAACCCACTCCTGAAACAATACCAAAACAATGTTGTTATTATTAGGTGCCATTCAATCAGTATCCAACTCATAGCGACCTTGTGTACTACATGAGAAACACTATTGTCAGTGCTTCTCTGTTGTTCATAGGGTTTTCAATGGGGGACTGATTTTTGGGTGTGGGTTGCCAGGTCTGTCTCCCAAGCCTACAGTACCTGGTATTTCCAGGCGGTCTCCCATCCAATTACTAACCACACCCAATCCTACTTTGCTTCCTGTGGGGCATCGCCCTGCCACTGGACTAGCTCAGGCCTTGAGCAGGAACCAGTGGCCAAAGACCCATTGTCTGGTGAGGGGGAGCTGGGCACCCAGGAGCCGCACCACCCGGAAAGGAAGCTTATGCCTACAGCTGCTCTGAGAAGCCTTAAGAAAGGCAGGCTCAGAGGCTTCCGTCCATGGCGGCTCTTTGCTTCTTTCTTCCCAATGAAGACTCCAAGTGCTCTGCTCCAACAGCTCTTTATTTCTTCCTTGTCTGTCGGTGAATGGAATGGACCCAGACTGCTCTGTGTACCCCCCTTATATACTCTTCTGGGGCTTGCCGGGGACCAATCAGAGGCAGTCACCCCATACGAGTTTCAGCCAATCAGAGGGGATATTCAAATTTGTAGAAGTAGCCAATCAGGGGTGGTTCCAGAACGGTCCATTCAGGAGCCGTTCTGGGGTTTGGAAACAGCCAATCGGTATGGGGGGGTGGAGGCAAGGGAATAGATGCCAGAGCCATCTTGGGGAGCTCAATGACGCTGAATTCCAGGATGTAGGGCAAAGGTGACTGCCTGGGGAACAAGCCTCAGTCCTCCAAGGGAGCCTAGATAGGCCCTGGGGCGGTTCCGGGAATCTCTCAGTTGGTAGAGCACTGCTCTGCAGTCTCTAAGGTCCTGGATTTGATTCCCAACATAGCAAAAATGGGCAAATGATGTGGCAATCCACTCCCAAGGCAATCCTGAAACAATTAACCATTGAAAACCCTGTAAGGGTCGCTATGAGTTGGACACGACTGAACAACCACCACCACCACTTCCTCATACACACTTCTAAATGAATGATATTATACATTTGATACCTCAGTCCCTTTTTATCTTCACAGTAGTAAAATCTGCCTTTGAGAAATGCATACGTGCCCTCTCCCCTGTCCTCCAAAGAGTGAACTCTGAACCCAGTTGGGCCTGCCAGACCTTTTCCCTTTAAGATTTTGCTCTTGCCAGGTGCAGAGGCTCATGCTTGCAATCCCAGTGATTTGGGAAGCTGAGGCAGGAGGATCACAGGTTTGAAGCCAGAGGTAGCCCGCATAACTTAGTGAGAACTTGTCTCAACATAAAAATTAAGAAATGGGCTGGGTGGTGCAGCTCAATAGTAAAGCTCTTAAAAAGCATGCCTGAGGCCCTGAGTTCAACCCTCAAATTTGGAAAATAAAAAAAGAGATTTTGCTTTTAGACTGAAATACATCAATGGTGTGACTGAAGAAATTAGTGCCTACTATCTACAATCCTAGATAAGTCTTGGATCCTAAATCTACCATTGATAAATCAATTACCCCTGTGCCCCTGTGACTCTTTATAAAACTTTTTCCTTAAAAACAAAATCCTCTTTTTGTTAAATTGGCTAATATGACTTTTGAGGTTTACAACTAAAATGCAATACTTAATGGCTAAGCTATATAATATATTATGAAGCTTCATGACAGATGCATATGGTTGGATGCAGCAGAATATTATTAATTCCTTTAATAAGATACTTATTTTTACACATCATGCTGACATGGAATTCAATTTCCTTGGAAGCTCTCTGATTCACAAGTTTTCCTGTTACATTTCTGATGATGAGAAGACATTCCATGGATTAGTGAAAAAGAAAATTAAATAGTATTTAATCAAATGCTTGCACACACAAACTTTTCTACATTGATTCACTTTAAAAAGGGATCCTTCATTGGAAGTACCATCCATATAATTATTTGTGTTTATTTAAATACAATACTTTTCTTGACACAGGGTCTTGCTTTACAGCCTACACTGGGCTAGAAATCACTAAGTAGAGCAGGCTGCCCTTGAGCTCACATGGATCCTCCTGCCTCAGTCTTCCAAGTACTGAGATTGCAGGCATACATCACCACACCTGACTTATGAGCCAAGTTTTTCTATAGACTACATAGTAAAATTCACTTTTCATGTTAATTATGTTATATGCATTATTTGGATTTATTATACCCATGGATGGGAATTTTAGTTAGAAAAAAATTAATACGCTATTGTTTATTTCCCATTGGATATATCTATATAAATATTGAGAGATAATGCACTAAAATTAAAGATTAATTGCAAATTTTCACTTTTATCCAATTTGCTTTATGTAATAATAGTTTCTTCAAAGTATTTTCATAAATGCAACTATCTATAAAAAGATAGAAAGATGAATAGAGAACAAATTCAATAAATTCCAGTTGTAATATTGAAGATAATGATAAAATTATGATTGTAGTGATGGTGTACATCAATTTGAAAATGAGTCTTTTCTAAGCCATGATTTTCTTTTGGATAATCATCTTTATTAGGTTTTGCTAGTATCCTATGCAGTCAAAGTTATGCCAGGAATTTTACTCATTGACCATTCCGAGAAAAGAATCTCTAAAAGCATCTTCAGTAAGTGTCAATATTTCAACTTTTAATACATAACAACTGCTACCATTATTTGGGGGCTAAAGAAGCCACTTATTGTATCGAACATTTTAAAACAATTCTGCATATGCAGAACACAAATGAAATGACTTTTGGCATCCAGAGACTAAAGAAGAACTTTCATTTGCAGTTAGGATACACAAGCACAAATAAAGAATTTTTCTCCTGTAGTAAAAACACATTAGACCCGGGAAAACAAAAGCTGACTTCTTTTTATTAAGAGCACTAGTGACACGTCGTGGATGTAAGATTCTTTATGAACTAAATTCTAGAAACAAGTATATTCAAGATAAACAAAGAGCCCTATAAACTTCTAGATTGGGAGATGAACCTCTGATGTGGGGGAAGGAAGGCCTATCATGGGTAGGAAGATCTGACAAGGATGAGGAAGAATCAGCTGGACCCTTGGAATATGGGACCAGCAGGTAGAACAAGTACGAATTTGGAAGCGTTGCAAACAAAAGTGTGGATTATTAGGTAAAGTAGTTCAGCCTCTACCCTCCACACAGGTTTGCTAAGAAAGAACCAATAAACAACAGAGAGAAATAACACAGTGCTGTGCATGAGTTCATAGTCTCTACCAAACTAGAAAGTGTATATTAAACCACCCCGTGCCCTGGCTAAAGATGGAGCTGGGATTTAGCTCAGTTGGTAGAGCGCCACTCTGCAGTCTCTGAGGTCCCGAGTTCCATTTCCAGCACCACAAACATGGGAGGACAACATGGCAATCCACTCCCAAGGCAATCCTGAAACAATCAGCCATTAAAAACCCTCTGAGGGTCTCTGTGAGTCAGATATGACTCCATGGCACCTAACAACAACAACAACAACAACAACAACAACAACAACATCCCAACCAAAAAGGCAGCTAGAAAGATTGACCTGGGTCTATTAACAAGAGAACTCACTCTAATTAAAGCTGTGATCCAGCATACCTCAAATGGATTCTAGAAAAACAATGATCATCTTAATCACTTGTCAGAGACAAGAGTTTGGATAAACAAAAACATAAATAAATGGAAAATATATTGTACATCAGCTTTTTAATCACAATTTCTACACTACAAAAAAGTTAAGATATGTAAAGAAGCAGAAATTATAATTATTGCCAACAATAAAGATAAAAATCAGTCAATAAAAGTAGACTGATTCATGAAAAAGTAAATAAGATTTTAAAACAAATATTATGATTAAGTTAAACATTTTTTAAGAAAAGAAGTATAATAGATTTAGGATATTTTGAGAAAGTAATTTAAATTCTAAAATATGATAATTGAACAAATTTTTTAACAAAATAGTTAAGTATTTTTCAAATTTAATAAACAATTCCAACTCTTGATTCAAGAAATCATCTTGTGATCAGACCTGTTCGTTTTGTGAACTGTTTCTAGCTCTAGGTTAACGTTCTTTATGGCTGTTGTCAAAGTCAAACTAATGTACAAATATTAAACAATATATAACAAGAGCATGTATAACTTTCTAACCAAAATTGTCATGTTTTAACAATGATATTTAATGTTTTACATAATATAGAAAACCTTAGAAGTAAATTTGCCTTAAAGTGGGTTAAAATTGGTAAAATATAACTTTTAGTTATATCTCAAATGCCTACCCATAGTATATATGATAATGTTCAGTAATATTTTGCCAAAACAAGTTTCATCTCCACTCATGATGTATTTATTAAATTCCTTTATATCCCACTTTGTTTGTATTACTGTTGCTGTTCAGAATCCCGTCCTGCATATAGGCAATATTTTAGGTGGAATAACAGGTGGATGAATATTGACATATTCATCTGTGTAAACATTCTCCCCAGCTATCTGAATGCAATAACATCAATCATAAAGTGATCTTGAAGTAAACATTCCAACTTTAAAATATGATACACGTCACTGGTAACATTGACTATAATTGTGAAATATAATTAAATTTCTTCATCAAGTGTTTTGCATCAGGAAACTACTGAAATATCTTTAAACATCTGTTGTGATAGTATGCAAATATGTGTTATAAAGAAATAAAATAGGATATGTAAGATATATTGTAATCCATTGTAGTCTCCGGGAGACTATAAGGCAGCTAAAGATATGGATATGATGGGTTTCTGCTTAGTATTTTAAAAATACCTGCAGAAAATGCCACATATACATATTTCCCTTGTGTTAATGCTGTGATTTGCTTTGTTCATAATAGAGTCAGCATTTTAGTCTATTTCATCGTCAATCACATTTTTGTTCTATGAATGGTTCTGTTTATCATGTACGCCTCCTTTGTGTAAGACAATCTGTCACAGTGGCATTTTGGAACACCTTTTTATATTTTGTTAGGTCAGTATTAGTTTGCGCACATTTTCCTTCACACTGGACCTAAGGTTGGTATGTGTTAGAATCATAAGTATGCAAAATCAACTATCATACCAAGGAAAATAACTGCAAACAACTGATTTAGAGTGAAATCGTGCATGACTCATTTTAATTACACAGAATTTACAAATTTAAGCATGTATAAAAGCATCATCATTGTCTAGAACATATCTTAGATGGGCATTGTCATTATTTTCTTAAACATTATAAACTGATGCAATTGGACTATTAAGTATTTATTGAGTTCCTACTTTAAAGGAGCTAAAGACAGCATGGGGGGCTGGGGTTTAGCTCAGTTGCCAGAGTGCTGTTCTGCGATCTCTGAGGCTCTGGGTTCGAGTCCCAGTACCGGGAAAATGGGTGAAGAATGTGGCAGCCCACTCCTGGAGCAATTCCAAAATAATCAGTCATTAAAAACCTTGTGAGTTGGACCCAGCACCTCTGCACCTAACGACAAGTAATTTGAGGAGGCAATTCTTCCCAGTCCTCTTCTGCAGCCTTACCACTGTGGCATCAGATCCCGTCAGATCCCAGAAACTAAGCAGGGTCGGCCTGGTTAGTAGTTGGACGGGAGACTACTTGGGAACACCAGGTGCTTTAGGCTTGGGAGAAGGACCCAGCAATCCGCTCCCAAAAATCAATCCGCAATTGAAAACCCTATGAACAGCAGAAAGGCACTGACATAATGCCAGACATAGCACAGTGTGGGGGACTGTTTCATCTATTGTACATAAGGTGGCTATGATTGGACCCAACTGGAAAGTACCTAACAACAACAACAACAACAAACATAACATGAGAAAGCAGTGGAGAAAGGCTTCCTGTGCTTTCCCTATACCTTCTCTACCAATTTTTTTTCCACCTAGATGTATAGTCACTGAAACATAGGCAATTTTTGTCCCCACTGTCATCTCCTGCTAACTTCCTCTTATAATTTCACCCTTGCTCATCACGCTTTGAGTGTTTTGGCTTTCCTAATGTTTCTGGAATATTCTAGCATCCTGGGGCTTAGAATCTAGGAATTGTTTGGTGCCTCTACTTGGAATGTTTTCTCCCACTATGCACACACTTGCTGCCTTCCCTTTTAAAAACTTCTATTCCACTGTCCTGCTCATTGAGTCCAGCAAACCTTTTTCTTTCTCGTTTTTCTTTTTGACTTAAAACAACAATTTATTCCGAATTCTGAATGCCAAAAATCTAAACCAAAAGTGTGGGGTTTGGGTCTACATTACCAGACTTTGCTCC
>VMDO01018541.1:0-25000 GCA_007922755.1 Pedetes capensis
GGGAAGGAGAAGGGGAGGAGGAGGAGGAGGAGGAGGAGAGAAGAAGAGGAAGAAGAAGAAGAAGGGGAACAACCACCACCACAACAACAGCAACAGCAGCAACAAAACCAAAACTTAGAAAGCTCCAAAAGCAAAGTCTATAACATTATCCCATAATGTGCTTTTATCATGTTTTCTCTCCTTTCTTTCATTTAACATTTCTTTCTGGTTAGAGAAATTCCTTTAAACATTCTTTTAAAGGTAAATATGCTTGTGATAAATTCTCTTAGTTTTCCTTCATCTGAGATTTTGATTTCTTTATATAACTGAAGGATATTTTCATTAGATATAGATTCAGATTCTAGTCTGATGGTTGTTTTCTTTTGCTGCCTGAAAATGCTATGCTACTCTTTTGGCCTCGATGGTTTCTGATGAGAAATCCATTGTGATTAAAATTGATTTTTCCCTATAGATAATGTGTCATTTGTTTCAGAATATTTTAAAGATTGTTTCTTTGTCTTCAATTTTCAGAAATTTATGGTGTGTTGTAGTATAAATTGCTTTGAATTAAGCTTCTTTGAATTTCCTTCAGTATCTTGAGTATCAGTGTGTTTGTTTCCAAATTTGGGGAACTTCTACCATTTTTTCTTTGAATATATTTACAAGCCTGCCATTTTTCTTCTCTCCTTGAGAAACTTTGATGACACAAATATTAGATTATTTGTCCCATAGGAGTAACACTCTGAAGGAACTAGGACTGTTTCTTTTTATCAGTCTATTTTATGTATATTGTTTAGATTATTTCTATTGCTCTATCTTCAAGATGAATATTCTGTCTTCTTTTCTCTGTATTCTGAAAATGAACTCATTCACCAAGGTTTTCATTTGAATCTTGCCTATTTTTAGGTGAAAGGTTTTTTATTTATTTATTTACTGACCCTGTCTACTTTTTGTTTTGTTTCAAGTGAGCTTGTAATTGATCATTTAAAAAAATTATCATGATTGCTTTAAATTCCTGATCAGATAGTTCTGAAATCTATGCATGGTTCTTGTTAATATGTGTTGACTCTGTGGCTGAGGTGATGTCAGAGGAGACAAAGTAGAGATTCAGAACTTTTACTACTGTTTGGCAGTAACAATGCCACAAGTCTTCAGAATGTGAAAAATTGCTAAAGATAAAGAATGTATATAATAATAAAGTATTCAATTCACCTAGAATCCTATGTATACTAAAAATGTGCATATATCTTACCAAAGAGTTCCAAAATATATGAAACAGAGAGCATAAGTAGAAATAGACAATCTACTTTTATAATTGGATATTTCAATATTCCTCTATAAGTAATCAAAAGAACAAGTAGACATAAAATCAATAAGGATTCAGAAGACCTGAATGATACCATCAACCAATTTGATTCCATTGATATATATATGTGTGTATATATATATATATATATATATATATATATATATATGGGGCTCAGATGTTAGAGCGCTGCGCTGCAGTCTCTGAGGTCCTGAGTTCAATTCCCAGCACCGCAAAAATGGGAGAAGGACCTGGCAATCCACTCCCAAGGCAATCCTGAAACAGTCAGCCATTGAAAACCCTATGAGGGTCACTATGAGGCGGATACCGACTCCACGGCACCTAACAACAATATATATGTATATATATATATACATATATATTGATATATATGTATATATTGATATATATATATATTGATATATTGATATATAAATACATATATATTGATGTGTGTGTGTGTGTGTGTGTGTGTGTGTGTGTAGTATATGATACACTCTACCTGGAAATAGCAGAGTACACATTCTTTACAAGCACAATTACACCAGTCACAAAATAAACCATTTTCTGGGCCAAAAAATAAACCTAAAAATTTTAAAATGAAGAAGGCCATGCATTCTTTTTATCTTGAAAGAATCAAAGTTGAAATCAATAGCATTAATATGCCTGAAAAAATCCTGAATATCTTGAAAATGAGCTATACAGTTCTAAATAATGTATGAGTCAAGAAAAACTCAAGACATTAGAAAACATTTTGATTAATAGTCATGTGTTGTGCAATAATGTTTCTGTCCATGATGAACTATATACATGATAGCGACCTCATAAGATTATAATGAAGCTCAAAAACTACTTTCACCTTGTAAACACATAGCTAAAGAAGAGGGAAGAGAAAAGGAAACTTCAGAAGAAAAGAATCTCCAAGAGCATTCACAGTGAAGCGTTTAGCAGAAATTTTTACAGACCTCACACTCTTCTTAAAAAGTTTGAAAATATGCACCCCAACTCTGAAAGGTTTTCAGTGATTGAGGGAAATGTTCATGGTGCATTATGCAATTATAAGGATATCTATGATAAAAAATGAAATAAACCCTGCCAACCACCATGAAAATATTTCTAAAAACAGTAATATCCCCATGAGAAGAGCCTCGGGCAGATTCTCAGGAAGAATCCATAAGCAGGCATTGCTATCATAGGAGATGGCAGCTTTATGTGTGTTACTGCCCCCTAACAACCTTCAAGAAGATCAGATGTGGAGATAGAAGACAGGGATACTGATGTCTCCGATGCAGTGTAGGTCTCCGTTAATGTGTATATTTATGTGCAGCTTTTTAACAAAGTTTTAAAAAGTTAAAAAAAATAACTAATTTTAAAATTTGTAAAAGCTTATAAAATGCCAACATAAAGAAAATATTTTTGTACAGTTGTACCAGTTTCTATATAAATCTAAGTATTGCTTGTTTTAAGGATTATTTCCTTGTGTTCAATTTTCATAAGTTTATGATTGGTTTTAGTATAAATTGCTTTGAGTTCTTCCTGTTTAGATTCTTTTCATCATCATGAATCTTGGTGTGTTTGTTAACAAACTTGGTGACTTCTTTCTGCCATTTTTTCTTTGAGCACATTTACAAACCCTCTTTTTTGCTCTTCTCCTTGTGAAACTTTGATGACATAAATATTAGATTATTTGTTATAGTCCCACATGTCTATAAGTTTAAAGTGTTTTAAAATTCAAAAGTTTACAAAATAAAAAGGTTATAGCAAGACAAAGTTATTTTATATTTTTGATATAGAGCAACTAAATTACTTTATATAATACTCAACTGTGCTGAATTTCATCTTTACCACTATGTGTTAACATAAATATGTTTAGTGAGTACAGTTTCCTATTACTATTATTACTGTAACATTTGTACTTAAGGTATAACTTTTCTCATTTTCCATGGAAACCTGGGATGAGGTCATACACAACTAGGGTATATTACTCATTGTAGTGTGGAAGAACATATAACATGGAAACATAACATGTTTCAGTAAGCAGGTTTTAGAAAGAGGCTGTTCTAGGATTTGGGCTTTGGTTGAGGGATTCTGGAAAAAGTCTAGTGGAAAAGCAAGTGTTTTTCTCTAGCTCCAATGCCATCAGAAAGTGGGGACAATTCTATGATTAGATATCTCAAGAAATCTTATCTACAGAAATCTTAAACTACAGAAAGAATAAAGCCACAATTGGAAAAGAAATAGAAGTCATTCATATTAGCCAGGAGATGGAGATGCATAATATTTAGTGCTTTGCATAATGACTTTATTTTGTCTGTGTTTATACAAAAATTCTAAAATGGTTCTTTATATCTCACTTTATCATTATCTCAGAGTGACCTTGTCTGATAGTGAAATGTTGTAAGATTGTTTAAGACTGACAGTAAAACAATATGGCCAAGCTGTGAATGTCAGACCAATTCCCGGATGTCAGAAGCTACTTTAATTTATTTATTTATTTTTGCAAGAAAGGGTCTTTTCTGTGTAGTTCAGGTTGACCTCAAACTCATGATCTTCCAGCTTCAGCCGCCCAGTGTTGGGATTAGAGATGTAAACTACCACAAGTGGCTTGGGAGATGCTTTAAAAATTATTTCTTAGTAGGTTATGTTTTTGAATGAATTCAATGAGTTATATTTATTTTTGCAGATTATTTCTCTTTAATACTTAAGGTGCTAATCCAAAACAAATAATATAAAAAGGCACTATTTATAACTTTTCCTGTTTAAGTCATTTTATTAATAAAAATGTTATTAAAGATTATTTTTATTAACTATGATATGCACTAAATTTCTTTTAAATGTCATTATGAAACCCATTTCATTATATGCTAATTTAAATTTTTTTATTAGGAAATTTTAATGTACATCTTAATGTGTTTCATTTTGACATGCTTTTCATTGTGACATTTCCATATATGCATTTTGATAAACATTATTCATGTAGGTTGCCCCTTACCTTCCCCTGTGCTTTTCCCCCCTCCCACCCCTCCCATCTAAGTTTCCCATCTAAGTCTTCTCTATCTTTTACTTAGTAGTATTTTTCTATATGTCCTTGGGTTCCAGTTCTGTTTAAGATAGAAACTTTTCCTGTAGTGGTCTTTGTTTTTATCTTGTTAGAACAATTACATGCAATTTCTAGTCCATTTATATAGACATCATTCTTATCTCCCCCCCTTTTATTATGATCTGAACTTTGAATAGGATTTTTCCTTCTTATAATTTTGAATCACCTCCCACATATGAGTGAGAATGTGTGTTGTTATGTTTCTCTTTCTGAGCTCGTGTTCATTCACTCAAAATAATTTTCTCTAATTACATCCATTTTGCT
The DNA here is from genome assembly GCA_007922755.1 of Pedetes capensis. NCBI lineage: Eukaryota > Metazoa > Chordata > Mammalia > Rodentia > Pedetidae > Pedetes > Pedetes capensis. The sequence goes on from VMDO01018541.1 coordinate 4,650, forward strand.
GTGAATGACCTTATTTCATTTTTCTTGATTGCTGAGAAGTATTCCATTGTGTATATATACCATAGTTTTTTTATCCATTCTTCTGTTGAAGGGCACTTTGGTTGATCCATATCCTTGCTATTGTGAAAAGTGTAGGATTGAACATGGAGATGCAGGTGTCTCTGTGGTATGATAACCCATCTCCCTTTGGGTAAATTCCCAATAGTGTTATAGCTGGGTCATTTGGTAGATCTATTTTTAGTTTTTTGAGGTATTTCCATATTGATTTCCACAGTCGTTGCACCAATTTACAGCTCCACCAACAATGTAAGAGTGTTCACTTTTCCCCGCAACCTCGCCAGCATTTGTTGTTGTTTGTTTTATTGATCTTGGCAATTCTTACTGGTGTAAGGTGAAATCTCAGAGTTGTTTTGATTTGCATTTCCCTAATGGCTAGGGATGTTGAGCACTTTTTCATGTGTTTCATGGCTTTACAGATCTCTTCATTTGAGAACTGTCTACTCAGTTCCTTTGCCCATTTGTGTATTGGGTTGTGTGTTTTTTGGGGAGTTTTTTTCTTGAGTTCTTTATAAATTCTAGTAATTAGACCTTTGTCTGGTGTATAAAATGTGAAGATTTTTTCCCATTCCATGGGGGTTTCCTTGACTCTGTTGTTTCTTTTGCTCTGCAGAAGCTTTTAATTTCATGTAATTGCACTTATCTACTTTTGTTGCAATTTCTTGAGCAATTGGATTCCTGTTAAGGAAATACTTTCCTAAGCCTATATAATGGAGTGTGTTGCCTATCTTGCCTTCTACAAGATTTAATGTTTCTGGTTTTATGTTGAGATCTTTTATCCATTTTGAGTTAACTCTTATGTATATTGAGAGATGGGGGTCAGCTTTCATTTTTCTGGATGTGGATGACCATGTTTCCCAGCACCATTTGTTGAAGAGGCTGTCCTTTTTTCAGTTTACTTGCTTTGCTCCTTTGTCGAAGATCAGGTGGCTATAGGTGTGTTGAGGTATTTCTGGGTCTTCTATTCTGTTCCAGATGTCTTCGGACCTATTTTTGTGCCAGTACCAAGCTGTTTTTGCAACCACTGCTCTATCGTATAGCTTGAAGTCAGGAATTGTGATTTCACCTGCATTCGTTCTGCAGCTTAAGAGTGTTTTGGCTATACGTGGTCTTTTGTGGTTCCAGGTGAATTTTTGGATCATTTTTTCTATTTCTGTAAAGTCAGTCAGTGGAATTTTAATGGATATTGCATTAAATCTATAGATTGCTTTTGGTAGGATAGCCATTTTTACAATATTAATTCTCCCTATCCAGGAGCAGGGGAGGTCTTTCCATTTAATGTTTATCAAAATGCATATATGGAAATGTCACAATGAAAAGCATGTCAAAATGAATCACATTAAGATGTATATTAAAATTTCCAATAAAAAAAGAAAGGATATAAAGGCTCTAAACAAAAGTTGTAATTTTCACATATAGAACACTATAGTCAACAGTGAAGAATACACACTTTTATCAAAGGCCCAAACTTGCTGAGATACTATATCAGAAAGCAGGCTTCAAATGCCTTTAAAAATCTGAGTGTTTAAGAGCATAGGTGTGTTTAAGAGCAATGGAACTGAAGTAGGAAGTTCTATAGGAAGTTCAAATTTAAAAATAAGTAGCAAATTAAACCCAAGCAAGAAAAATGAAAGAAGTAATAGAGATGAGTACAGAGATTAATGAAAAAAAATTAAGCATTCAATGTACAAAATCAATAAAATTAAAATAAATATCCAATAATCTGACAGGACTGGTGAAGAAAAATTATCACCTGGAATAAATGTATATTACTAGAGAACCCACAAGTACTACACAACAAAATATATTATTAATAAAACAGACTAACTCCTAGGAAAACACAATGTAGCATAACAAAGACAGGAAGAAATACAATCTATAATTTTAAATTTCTCTATAAAAATATCTGTAAGACCAAAACTAAAAATGCCAGTGTCACACAAACTCTTCCAGAAAAGAAAGGGTTAAACTTTCTAATTCTTTTATAAGTTTAAGAAAATCTTTATATAACTATTTGACAAAGACATTCAAAAAAGTAAAACTGCAGGAAGCCTCTCTAAGAAACATAGATGGAAATATTTTAAACAAAATATTTAATGCAGCAAAATATAAATAGGGCAAAACCATACAAGGAACTGTCACTCTGTTCTTACCATCTCATTCTCTGGTGCTGACTCTCCTGCCTTCCTATTTCCCTTGTAAGGGCTCTTCTTATTACATTGGTCTCATTCAGATAATTTAGGAAAATATCTTGAGATATTTAATTTAATTACATCAGCAAGATCCTGTTTACCTTGTAAGGTAAAAAATTCTCATCTTTCAGAGATGAAGCCATGGACATCTTTGGAGGGTGATTATTCTGCCTAACACAATCTCCATATTGATTAACAAATTCAATGTAACTCACTTCTTTTTCAATTTGACAGAGTGATTGCTTCAAGAGTGTAAATGGAAGCTCAAACAGGGTAAAACTAACTCAGAAAAAGTACAAGGTTTACTAGAAGAAAGGACTTTCACTTTCAGATCTGAAAACATATGACACCATAATTTTTAAAAACAAAGTAGTAGCATTAGAACATATTTTCTAACACATATACAGCACCTACACATATGTGGCAATCCGCTCCTGAAGCAATCCCAGAAAATCAGCCCCTGAAAATCCTATGAGAGTTGCTAGGAGTTGGACCCCACTGGACTGAACCTAACATAAGTTATGCATGCCATACCACCCTGGCGTCTGATCTGGTCAGATCTCGGAAGGTAAGCAGAGTCAAGCCTAGTTAGTATTTGGATGGGAGACTGCCTACTAATACTGGGTGCTGGAGACTTAGGAAAAGAATCCCACAGCTCACTCCTGAAACAATCAGCCATTGAAAACCCTATGAATAGCAGACAACACTGTCAATAGTGCCAAGCACATCACAGTTGTGGGATAGTGTTTCATCTTTTGTACATAGGGTCACTGTGAGTCAGACCTGAGTGGATGACCCTAACAACAACAATACAGTAGGTACATGCAATTAATAATATAGCACATAAGATGTAACATTTCAGATCTGAAAGAAATGGGCTGATTATTCACTAAATTATGCTGTGAGAACAGGTTAATTATTTGGGGAAAATGTTAAGATTAAAATTAGACCTGTACTTCCCACCACATATCAAAATAAATTGGGATGGATAATAGCACTAGATATATAAAACATTAGGTTTTGAGTAAAATATAGGTGAATTTTTTTAATCTTATGATGCATTTAACAAAGAAAAATTTTCTAAGTGAAAAATAGAAGAAAAAATAAGGTAAAAAATCAGTAGTTTTGACAAGATTTATATTATACACATTCCTGCAAGCACCAAAAAATATAAATGGAAGCAAAAGAAACATAAAAGTAATGGAAAATCTATTTTAAATTATATGACGAAAAAAGTTGGATAAAGAAAAAATTCCATGAGAAAGTTAGATAAATCTGAATTTGTGACACCTAGTGTGGTGGTGTACACCTGTAATCTTGGTGACTGAGGAAGCTGAGGCAGGAGGATTGTGAGTTTGAGGCCAGAGGAAGCCTGAGGAATCAGGAGACCCTGATTCAAAATAAAAAATAAAAAGTGATCTAGGGGTGGACCCCAGGAGTAGAGCACTTGGAAAGTATGTGTGAGGCCCTAGACAACGTCCAAGTATTGCAATAAATAAATAAAGTAAATAAATAAATAAGTAAATAAATAAATAAAATAGAAACCTGAACATGCAAAGGGAAAATGGAAATGATAAATATATTTTTTAAATATTCAAACTTCTGCTAATTAAGGAAAGGCAAATTAATATAGCCAAATAATGTCATTGTTTTTGCTGTTGTTAGGTTTCCTGGAGACAGGTTAGACTCATAGCAACCCTCCTGGGTTTTTCAATGGCTCATTGTTTGGAGATTGTTTTCTGGAGTGGACTGCCATATCCTTCTCCCATTTTTGCAGTGCTGGGGATAGAATCTGGGTCCTCGGAGAGTGCAAAGCAGGCATTCTACCAACTGAGCTAAACCACAGCCACATGTAATGCTCCATTTTCCTATTAATGAGCAAAGTGTGTTGTGTTGTTTTGTTTTATTTGCATGAGGGTGGAGAAACACACATACCATTCTACTGTAGACATAAGTGGATACAAGGTGTTTTAGAAGATGGTCACTTTTTTATTAAAAGTCTTAGAAAGTGCATAGGTTTAACGTAGAAGTCCCAGCCAAATCTGATATATACACAAATACTTCTATATAACAGTGTTATTTATAATTGCAGATATAAAAATAATGAAACAACTAAAATTTCTATTGATGATGGATTAGCTAAGTAAATTGTTATATTTGTAGGAGTAAATGTGTTAATTAAAAATTACATTTTACAAGCATATTTAAAATTTTTTGGAAATGCTTATAATGTATTAAGTGGAAAACCATGTTCTTAAACATCCCAAATAATTTTTAAAGCATATAAATACATCATATTTGAAAGAAGCCTAAACACAAAAATACTGATATTGTTTTTCTGTAGACATTTAAGTTCCAAGTTTTGAGGGTGATGGTTAGCTTTTCTTTCTTTTTGATTTTCTCTATTGTGATTATAAGGTCATACAGTAACCTTTCTGTGCTTATTCCAGGAGAGTCCCTTTGAAGACCCTCAGTGGATGTCTGCAAGCACAGATAGTACCAAACGCTATATTTACTCTGTTTTTACCTGTATATACATACCTATGATAAAGTTTAATTTATAAATTAGTCATAATAACAGATTAACAAAAATAACTAATAAAATGGAACAATTTTAGCAATAGACTATAATAAAAGTTGTATGCACATTTCCTATATCACACCCCAAAATATCTTACCTACTTTATACTTCCTTATTCTTGTGATGATGTGAGATGATACTATGCCCATACATTGAGAAGTGAGGTCAATGGGGAAGACATTATGACTTAGAATTAGGCCACTGAATAAGAGTTACTTGAACACAAGTACTGTGCTAACCCAATGGTGAATCTAGTTACCAAGATGGCTATTGAGTATGCATGTGGATATGTTGGACAAAGAGATGGTTCACATCTCAGGAAGGACAGGGCTGTTTGGTGCAAGTATTCATCATGCCACTCAGAATGATGTACAATTTAAAACATACGAATTGTTTATTTCTTGAATTTTCTATTTAATATTTTTTGGCCACAGATGACCTCAGGCAACTGAAATGGTAGAAAGAGAAACCACAGAAAGGGAGGCCATCATACAATGAACATTAATTTTTTGTAATCAGTGAGAAAATAATAGATATTATTGCGTTAAAAACCATGTTTAACATAGAGAAAAAAAGATTATGGAACAATTAGATTGCCTCCCATCCAGTGCTGATTTAATAATAAGAGTCCTCTTTTGGCTCCTTACCTTCCCAAGTGAAGGGTTTCCACCAGAAGGTTCAAACTGCTTGGGTCCCTCTCCTCCCAGGGATACCTCACTCATGTTATCCTGATCTGGCCAACCCAGATGCAGGTTTTTTTGAGTGTGTTTGGTTTTGGTTTTGTTTTCTGCCTCTTACCAATGAAAACATTTTAATTCACCTTAAGCAGGATTTGAGTTACACTTGCCTGCCTGGGACAATAGCATGGGGAGCTTGGAATATTTCCTTGTTTCATACCCTGTAGACAGACTGAGTGGACCCTGGAACAGTGCCCTTACCATACTGGCTGAGGATGACAACATAAGCAATGTTAAGTTCCAAGGAGAAATTCTTCAAAACAGATGATAACTGAGCAGGGAAAAATTAGAAAAAGGGTAAGATGCCGGTTGAGTTGTGTTTAAATTTGTACTTTAGCCTTAGTTAAGCTTCTGCAGCTATGGAAGACATAATTCCTCTTTGAGTGGTATCCACATGGCCTCCCATTCCTGCTCTGATTCTCCACAATACATTCTTTTTGCACGATTGCAATTTTCATATTGATTTACTTTTCAACTATTTTCCCTGTTGAAATCCTTTCTATGTGTACTTACATGTGGTTGTCTATGGATAACTGGTCCTGTTTACTAGCATGCTTCAGTTTGAAGTTTTCCAGTTATAATTCACTTTATTTGCTTTTTGTTTGTTTGTTTCATTGAGTTTAGAAACACCTAATATTGAAATGTTATAGCAGATGTATCCCTGCTTACATTAGATGTTGTTATTAGGGAAGTGATCATCATGTGGCTCCTACAAGAATGAACTCCTCACAATTGCCACAAGTTGTCAGCAAGTACTGAGGTGGCAAAACATCCAACAGTGGAGACCATGTAAACAAAGCAGGAATAAAATGCTGATCTATAAACAAGACTCTTTGGACCATGAAATGATGAGTTTTCCAAGGATACATGTAGATATCTGAGGAAAATAATTATTCTATCATGTGGTGCTGACTAGAACCATTGATAATTTTCATTTTAACAACAGTATCAGTTCTCATATTTTTCTAACTCATACCTTTCCAGAGAGAATCACCAGAAAATATTTTTCTCCTGTTGTCCTCTCAATACCAGGGTTAATTCTCATACCTTTGGTAAAAGAGAACTTGGAGAGTAGCCTCACATGTTGTAACATTTGCTATAGTGTGCGATATTAAGTTATTTAATAGGTTAGAAATATTTTTAAAGTAAGTTTTTGTTTTCTTCCTTTCCTTAATCAGTCCATCATCTGCCTCTAATAGAATTTTAGATTGGGTCTTATACAAACAAACAAACAAACAAATAAATAAATAAAAAGCTAAAATTTCCACATGTAACTGATGGGGTACAGGAAAGCTACCTCAAAATATAGCCCCAAGACTTTTGAAAAAAAAATGAAGAAAGAGAGGTCAGTCTCACCTCCCCCTTGTCCTTTTCCCCTGAAGTGCCCTCTTTGTATCCAGATGAAAGGAACACAGAGATGCAAAGACTAATCTGTTTATTTTCATCTGACTATGTCCCTTTTGTCTTCCAATTAAATTTCTTCACAACAATAGGCTTCTTCAACAAACTTAGCATAGAAGAATAGAGATTACCGTATTTCCATAGATGTTCATTTCTGAAAGCTCCAATGACAAATACTGTTATTAAATAAATTTGTATCATTTGCTCTTGTTTAATTTGTGTTTTGTTATGGATCTCAGCCATGAACCTAGCAATAGGTGAGAAAAGAAATCTTTATTTCCTCTGTATAATAAAGAATTTAAAGTCACAGATAAGCTGGAGCATGAACTGGTTATTTAGAATATTTTCAGTTTTATTCTCTTTCTCTGTTTCTTTGTTATTCAAATTCTCTTCATATATATCTAAATGATCTGGTCAGTTCTAATGACTAATAAACTCATAACCTGGATTTGGTATAAATACTCAGAACATGGTAAAATGGAAAATTGTATGCTTTTCACCTAATTTGATTGGGGAAAGGGGTAGTTAATTGCCATTAGTGAGGAGTTTGCAACTTCTATATTAGTCACTGTAAGAAATTCCCAAACCCTAAATGTTGGTTAGTGTTTTGATCTGTTGTATATACACAAGGGATTACACTTGGCTTGTTCATTCCTTCTCTCCACTTCTAGAACATTATAGTCTAAATTGCATCCAACCTTTTGCACATTTGTCCTGACTTTATTTCATTGTAAGTACAGTACAACACATTTGATGTCAAATCTGTACATTCTAATTATACAGAACCAAAAGCAGATAGGCCTCTATGTGCTTGTGAACCAAATAACAACCAAATGTTTCCATTTGTGAGACTCAGATTACTGGAGAATTTCAAATATTTCTGCATTTCCCAATGACAAAAAGGCCATGCCTTCAGAATTAAGACAGTCTTCTTAAAATTCATAGATTTTGAGATAACAATATTTTTTACATGCTTGTTTAGAGTCTGGGTTTTAAGTATTTCTTAGAATGTTTTCAGTAGAAATCCTGTTGCTTGGTCTGTTCCAGGAAACTGGCAATAAAAATTAAACTGACTGGTTCAATTTCATTTGTCCAAACTAAGAGAAATTTCAAGATGTAGAAAAAAACAGAAAGAAGCACTATTTTTTATTTTCATTTTAAAGTCCATTTTAATCTTCTAAATCCTTTATTCCAAAAGCAAGATAATAAAATTTAAATTACGCAAGTGTATATTTGGTTAGGTATTTAGGACTAAAAACAAGCCTGGCACTGATTTATGGAATTCTTTGTGTTTTGACATGACTAAGGGTGAAAAGGTTTCTTTTGCTAAAAATAATGGCACTCATACCTAAGAACGCATCTGGACACCATTCTTGTAACTGTAAGGCTTTGCTAAAAGTCAGGCCTGTGACCCTGGCAACCAACCACGCAGTCCACATTATAGTCATTTTTTCTTACAAGGATTTTTTTCTTTTCTTTTTTAATTTAATAATATATTTAGTTGTTTTTCTTTTGAATATTGAGTGCTAATATATGAAGGCTCCATTTCATAAGTAATATTTTCTGTTATGGAATTAGACATTTTTGCACAACTATAGTCTGATATAAAGGTGAGAATTTTATACTGTTATCAAATACTTAGTGTGAGAAGGAGTTCGCTTAATAACTGGCAAAAGAGTTGACTTTCTTGGACCTACGTTCTTCATCTCGATGATGTCCAACACTTTCCCATTCCTGTGGGAGCATTTTAATTGAATTGGTGGCTAGCAGTGAACAGAAATGAAATATAACATATTTCTCACACATATGTTTTATAATACTTATATATGAAGGTTGAGGAAAGTGATAATTTAATTGTATATTTAAGGCATAACATAGATTTAAAAAAAAAACAAATAAATGGATATCAGGCAGTCACCTTCAAATGCTATCCAGTATTTCCTACCTCTTTTTTCTAGTGATTTTGTTGAAGACAGTGGGGGTTCCTAAATTTTGTTCTATGTGTGTATCATGATAAGTATTTTCATACTCTAAATTTTTTGTCTAAGTAACTAAATGGTGAGTGAATATAACAACAACAAAAAGTTGTTCTATCAATTCCATATGACATTCACAGTGGAACACCTAGTTTTTCTGATGGAGAACATGTAGTACGAATACACAATTTGGGGAATTTTTTTTAATGTGAATTTAAATAGCCAAATGAGAGCCTTTGGCATTTTTAGCAAACATTTATGGAAGGAAACAGATTAAAATAATTAACAAGTTCTGGCCTATCTTCTTTTCTCTGATTTTTTATTTTTTCCATAAATGTAAGTTTTAGCACATACATAATAGAAAGCATGAATCTAAGAGGTTAGGTAATATGATGTCTTATGATTGGCTTAATAACAAATTTCATCCCTAAACTTTGATATTAGAATGTACATATAGGATTTTATTTACATACTTCTCTAATATATCCTGGCCCCTGATCCCACTTGCTCTCAGAAACTAAGCAGGGCCAGGCCTGGTTAGTACTTGGATGGGAGACCACCTGGGAAAACTAGGTGTCATAGGCTTAGGAAAAGGACCTAGAAACCCATTCCCAAAACAATCATCCATTGAAAACCCTGGGAATAGTAGAGAAGCACCCACAATTGCGCCAGACATGGACAGTGTCAGGGAGTGTTTTGTTCTGCTGTACATAGGGTCACTATGAGTTGGACCTGACTCGATGGCACCTAAAAACAATAACAACTAATACATTCATATTGTTGAACAAAGAACAGTTCTCTTGGACATAAAGATGCCCTCCTCTTTTGGCAACCAGTTAAGGAAGAATAGAAAGCTTACATGACAAGACAAGCCAAATCTACAGTGATTCCAAGTGACTCTCTTACTGACTGACACATCCATTATATCTATGTCACTAGCTTCACACACACTATGATTTTAAGAAATCCAAAATGTACAGCCACCATAGAAAAGAATTTTTCCTATCAAAGAACTCATACGTGAGTTAAGAAGGGAAGATAAATTATGCTCAGAATAGTTAAGATGCAAGGATCTGGTACCTCAATCAGTGCCCAGCATGTTGAAGTCTCTCAAGAGATTCATTTAACAAATATTTATTGTGCATTTACTACCTACAGGCTTTGGTTCAGTGACTGAAGATAGCCCATTGAAAACAACAGGAAAATGACACCTGCTGTAGTGAGTTGAACTGTGGCTCATAAAATACAAGCCTGCTCTAGATAAATGTGCAAACTTACTCATGACAAGTCTTTACAGATGTAATTAAGGCAAGGATCTCAAAACAACATCATCCTAGAGTAAGGCATACTCTAAATCCAGTGACTTATGGCTTCCTTAAGAATGTCCTTTTAAGGGACAGAGAACAATACACAAACAAAGGAGAAGTTCGTGGGAGGACAAATGCAGAGACTGAGTTTCTGGACCCTCAAATCAAAGAACACCAATAATTGTCAACCGCCACTGGAAGCTATAAAAGTGAATAGAATTGAATGCTCCTCAGAGCTTCTAGTGGAAATCAGCCCTACTGACATCTTGATTTTGGACTTCTAGACTGCAGGGTTCTGCTTTAGTATATTCCCCTGGTTTTAAGATACCCAATTTGGTCAGGCATGGTGGTACATGCCTATAATCCAGCAACTCAAGAGGCAGAGGCAAGAGGATCATGAGTTAGAGACCAAAGATAACCTGCATAACTTAGTGAGACCCTGACTAAAAATAAAAATAAAAAATAAGACAAATTGAATGAAGATGTACTCTGGTGGTAGAACACTTGCATAATTTATGTGTGAGGCCCTGGGTTCAAACTGTAAGTAATGCAAAAAAAACAAAAAAACAAAAAAAAACATGACACTCAATTTGGTAATTTGTGCACCAAACCCAGAAAAATAATACTGCTGCCTTTGTAGAGCTTAAATTCTAGTATGGAAGATAGACAATAGCAAAATATATAAGAAAAATATGTACCATATTAGATGGTAACAAGTACTATAGAGATAAATACAGAAGAAAAGATGCATAGGAAATGGAAGTTATTATTAGTGGAATGATACTTCAAGCAAGAGTTATAGACCAAGACAGGTGAGTTTGTGCTTCAGTAATGAAAGGATGGTTCGTAAAGTAGCAAGATTTAGTGTTAGATTTGAAAAAAAGACAAGATACAGGTAGGAAAAAAATAACGTAAGAGACTTAAAAAGGATGACACTACATTTTGGATGATTTTAAGTATGAATGTTATGTGTAAAGGCCAATTTCAGGAGATGAGTCTTGCTGGAAGAAATATTTTGTGTCAAATATACTCAAAGATTACCTTGATTGAATGTATATTGTAGTTTATCTGATACAACATTAAAATTCCTGAACAATCTTTAGTGTTAGAAGATTTCAGAAGCTCTTCATTCCCCTGTGCACAGGAGGTTACAAGAATAATCCAGAGACAACAAGGCTACCCTCCTTGACCATCTCAAGATTTGTCCCTCAGAGTTAGGTATCTAACTTCTCTCTGGTGTTACTTGTTCTGTTATTTTGACCTACACAAAGTACTAATCTTTCATGAAAGTCTTTCAGAGGACCTTACATTCTAGATTGGTAGGCCTTCTCTTCATTGTGTTTATAATGATCAGTTCCTTCCTTCTTTCCTTCCTGGTGATTACGATTTTCAGCCCCTACTTTCTTCTTATGCTATCCTGTCCATGATGTCATTGACAAATGCCTCAAAGGTCTACAGTGCTCCAAGTCTTTTCATGCCTTGAAATACCAGAATTATCATCTCACATACTTTTAAAGACTGTGTGTTGTTAGTGCTATTTGTCTATCAAAGCAGTCATTGTCTATGACTATAATAAATTTTTGGACCCTTCACACAATATTATCTAACAATGAATTAATAACCATCTAAAGCATCATTATGGGAGAAGGACCTGGCAGTCCACTCCCAAGGCAATCCTGAAACATTCTGCCATTGAAAACCCTCTGAGGGTGGCTATGAGTCGGATACCAACTCGACGGCACCTAACAACAACAACAACAAAGCATCATTGATTAAGTGTGTTTGACATTTAAAAGGTCATATACCATGACCATGTTCATTTCATTCCAGGGATGCAAGGATGATTCCACATATGCAGATTAATAAATGTAATACAGGACATAAATAGAATCAAGAACAAAAATCACATGATCACCTCAAAAGATACATAAAAAAAGCCACTGGTAAAATTCAAGTGAAAGCCCTGAAGAAATGAGGAATAGAAGAATAATACTTCAACATAATAAAGGCCATACACAACGAACCTATAGCTAATGTTATACTCAGTGGGGGAAACACTGAACAAACAGTTCTCAAAAGAAGAGGTACAAATGGCCAACAAATACATGAAAAAAGTGTCTGACATCCTTAACCACTAGGGATATGCGAATCAAATCTACAGTGAGATTCCATCTCACCCCAGTCAGAATGGCTATCATCAAGAAAGCAAAACCCCACCAATGCTAGTAAGAATGTGGGAAAAGGAAAATGTATACACTGTTGGTGGGAGTACAAATTAGTCCAGCCACTGTGGAAATCAGTGTGGCCGTTCCTCAAACAACTAAAAACAGAACAGCCATATAATCTTGTTATATCACTCCTGAGTATAAATCTGAAAGAATCCATGTCAGCATATAATAGAGACATCTACACACCTATCTTTATCTTAGCACTATTCACAATAGCCATGTTATAGAATCAGCTGACATGCCCATCAGTGGATGAATGGATAAAGAAAATGTGATACATATATACACAATGAGTTTAATTCAACCATAATGAAGAAAGACATCATGCCATTTGCAGTAAAATGAATGGAACTAGAGGTAAAATAAGCCAGACTCAGAAAGACAAATATTGCTTGTATTATCTCATATGTGGAATATATATATATTTTGACATGAAAATAGGAGAGGGGCTATTTGAGAAGAGGAAGGGAACCAGCAGGATGGGATAAGGGGGACTAAAAATGTGTTTTCATTATAGTCATATCTACTACTTCCAGAGCTGAGTGTCATAACATGCTGTCAGTTGTTCAGTTTGCACAATATTGTTATTGTTGTTATTAGGTGCCGTCGAGTCGGTATCCGACTCATAGCGACCCTGTGTACAACAGGTAAAACACTATTGTCAGTGCTTCTCTGCTGTGCATAGGGTTTTGAATGGCAGATTGATTTTAGGGAGGGAGTTGCCAGGTCCTTCTCCCAAGCCTACAGCTTCTGGTGTTCCCAGGTGGTCTCCCATCCAGGTACTAACCAGGACCGACCCTGCTTAGCTTCAGAGATCTGATGGGATCAGATGCCACAGGGCTATGGCTGCAGGCTGCACAATATTAGTAGACATGATTCTGACATGAAAAAAGACTCATGATGTTTATAGTTTTAATCTAGAAATTTAATAAGTATACAATATATGTTTCAAATAATTCACTGATAAACCTAAGCCCAGTACAGAGAGCTATGTTGTTGTTGTTGTTGTTGTTAGGTGCCGTTGAGTCGGTGTCCAACTCAGAGCGACCCTCATAGGGTTTTCAATGGCTGACTGTTTTGGGATTGCCTTGGGAGTGGATTGCCAGGCCCTTCTCCCATTTTTGTGGTGCTGGGAATTGAACTCGGGACCTCAGGGACTGCACAGAGAGCTATAGAATCCTATTTTTGTCTTCTTCCATGTGGACATTTATTTATTAATCATTAAAATTTGAGCACAGTGACCAGGTGCTATAGTGCATGCTTGTAATCCTAGTGATTATTGTTGTTAGGTGTCATCAAGTCAGGTCCAAGTCACAGCTACCCTCATAGGGTTTTCAATGACTGATTGTTTCGGGATTTTTCTTTTACACAAGTAGGCTGCCACATCTTTCTCCCATTATAGTACACTAGGTATCGAACCCCAATCCTCAGAGAGTAAACTGCAGAGCTCTACCAACTGAGCTAAACCTCAAAAATTAGGGAGCCTAGTGTAGAAGGATCATGATTTTGAGGCTAGAGACAGTCTGCACAAGTTAAGAACACTTTCTCAAAATTTAAAAAATAAAAAATAATAAAAGTGCTGGGGTGTAGCTCAATAGTTGAGCATTTGCATAGTATGTGAGGCCCTGGGTTCAATCCTCAAGTACTACAAAAATAAATAAAATTTAAAAAAAAAATAAAATTTGGGTGTAATAATTCAGTCCATTATGAGTCTTTACATGGAATTTTGAATTCATTATTTTCTTATTTTTATGGGAATATCATAAAACTTTGTCAATTGCTAATAAATCCAGATATGTTTACAACATTTCCTTGACTTGCCAGTTTAATAAGATTCTTTTAAAGAAAATTGATTGGCATAGCATGAATTGCTTTTTGTTTGTTTGTTTGTTTGTTGAGACAGGGTCTTACTTGTCACTTGTGACTATAGCCCAGACTCACCTCGAAATTGCAATTCTCCTACCTCAGCCTCCAGGCACTGGGATTACAGGTGTGTGCAGCCACGCCTAGCTCATGAATTGCATTTTTTCCCTAGTACTTAGGGGTTCAGGCCAGGGCCTCACATATACTAGGCAAACACTCTCCCATTGAGCTGCACCCCTAGTCTCTTGTTTAGTTTGCATTTTCAGAAAAGTGCTTGCTAATTTCCCGAAGCTGTCCCTGGACTTGAATTTGTAATCTTCCTGGCTCAGATTCTGTAGTAGTTGGGATGATAGGTATGTGCCATGGTGCCTGGCTATGAATTTTTTTTTCCAGTTTCAGAACTAGCAGATTGAACCTCGGGCCTTGCACATAATTTTACTCTAGCATGAGCTATACTCACAGCTCATTTTTTATTTTTGTTAGACAGATTCTCACTAAGTTATACAAGCTGCCTCTGGCTTTGAACTCTTGATCTTCCTGCCTCTACCTCTTGAGTCACTGGGTTTACAAAACTTGTGCCACCACAGCCAGCTTATGAATTGGATTTTTAAAACCATTCTTTCTTCTGATTGCTACTTCTGTCTAATTAGGTACAAAACAAATTTGATCATCTTTACTACAATTTTTCTCAGAAAAAAATTTTCTTTTCTTTACTATGACTTTGCCAGGTTTTTAAAAAGAGAGAGAGAATCTCAAGGAATGTTATAAAGTCTCACACATCAGTATTATAGTCCTCATGGAAAGATTATATGGATCAAAGGTGAAATGGAACATCCACATGATGTTACAAATATAATTTTTCATGTTAATTTTCAAGATTTAAATATTTACCTTCTTATATATCCTTTAAATTAGTTCTTCATATATAACAAATTCTGTTTTTTTTTTTTAAAAAACATTCTTATATTACTTCTTTATTTTCATGTCATTATTTATGTTAGTTTTTGCAAACTCAGACTTTTGGAAAATGCTGCCCATACATACACATGACCATTTGCTTTGTTATTGACTATCAGAAAAGGAAACTGAGAAAGTAAGATATTGATCATAAAAAGTAACATGCATTTGTAAGAATTTTGGCAGTCACACTCATTTTACTATGTAGAAGCATTATCAAATGTCATATTTCAAATATTGGTTGCATATGGATAATAGCTAATGAATTTCCCTGTAAAAATAAAAGGTATTTGTCTTAGGTTTATTGGTGAATAAGATGATTTAACATAGTCCAATCATTTCTTTTTGCTGTGCTAGGAGATCAACATAGCATCTGCTCCCCTACCTTTGACCTCAGGATAAGAAGACACACAGCATGGAGTAGAAACCTAGCCAATCTACAACCAACATGAAATGTGATGGGCAAAAGGGGCCAAAGTATCACTTACTATGCAGTATAACCCAGCAAAAGCTACCTGACACATTGTACATACATATATGCATGTTTCTTGTTTTGCTTATTCCAAACAAAATTTTTTAAATTGTTTTGATTTACTTAATATTTTTAACAATTTGAATCTCTCCTTGACTTAACTATAGCAGTTTTGTGCCACTCTTTTATATTCATTCTCTGTCTCACTTTCCATCTATTCTAGACATGCTTTTAAAAATCTGAATTCTTTGGAGCTACTCCCCTAGGCAATAGTACTAGTCTCTTTAAACACTCTCTCTATTGCTCACTGGGATTACTTGATATTGTAGGCAGAGTCAGAATTTTATACTTGTAAGAGCCTCCCAACCATACCAAACTACTTCTCACTTTGGAGCTTTGGATCCTGGGAACTTTCCTGAAATTTGTAAAGTCTTCACGTCTTAAATCTAGAGTAGTCATCTGAAAAGCTGTAAATTCTTTGTTTTTCAACATCAAGGACTCCAGCATGACATGGTTGCTTTTTGCATTCAGTTTTCATAATTTTCTCATATCTAATCAATTCTTCATTATTGACTAAAACAACATTCAATAACAAAGCTCCTTTCATCATTTCCTGGGGTTCCTGACAGATATAACCAAGACCTAGCACCTAAGCAATGAAATTTCCAACATGCAGATATTCACGTAACTGGAAGTCATCTCCACCACTATATTGTGATTATTATATTTTATGATCTGTATGTCTTAGTCTAAGCAGTAAGAAATGAAAACTATGGTGAAAAGTTGCCATACCTGAAACTTCTGAGTTTTTAAAAATATCATAAGAGACTCCTAAAGGTTGACCTTTTTATTTATTTATTATTATTATTTTTTTTTGTCTGTACTGGGGGTTGAACCCAGGGCCTCGCATTTGCGTGCTCTGCAAGTGCTGGACCACTGAGCTGCATGCCCAGCCCTTTTTTTTTTTTTTTTTTTTTTTTTTTTTTTTTTTTTTTTTTTTTTTTTTTTTTTTTTTTTTTTTACTTTTTTGAGACAGGATCTCCCTAAGTTACGCAGACTGCCCCTGGTCTCGAACTTGCAATCATATTAAGAGCTGTTAGAAGCCACTACAAACATGAGCAAACATGTGCAAAATTTATTGCATAAATAGTTTTTTTTTTTTCTTATCAAGAGGATGAGATTCTTGAGGCCAGACCCGGTGTCTGACTCATTATTGTTACATCATTGCCAAGTGCAATGTTGAACTTGTACTAGCTGCTCAGCAAATATTTGTAGAACCAATTGATGTAACAATACTTAAAGGCAAAGTTCTCATACCAGCCTGTGACACTTTTTTTGTGGCCCAAATTAATGAAATAATTATTCATAGTATTTATTGTTACTATTATTACAACATTATTTTGGGTTATTTGGAAGGATAATCTACTAAATATTCACCAATTATGGCATTCCTAGAGGTTTCTTAAAAAGTGAATTCAATATTTTATTCATATTTTCCTTCACAAACCAAATGCTCACATTAAAAATGTATATATGTATATAAATATGAATAGTGGCTCTCTTCTGAACAATTCTATGATAAAAGGAAGTTAGATGGCAGAAGGATTTTGGTCAGAAACCACATTTTACAAGTAAGCTTCTAAAGAATTATTTTAAACAACAGTGATAGGGAAGAATACTTTAAACAAATGAAAATTACCTCTCTACTGTCCCTCTAATGGATATACTTTAAAGAAAGCCAAGGGGAATTTTAAACTCCATGTACATTTTATGAACACTCAAATAAATATCTATGACTAATCTCAAGTGCATTTGAATAAAAAATAGAACAATTTTGATATTCCAAGTTGAATTATTAAGTAAAAATATTCAGTTATCAGAGAGTTAATTAAGTGGAACTGACTGTATTCATTAAAATATTTGTTCCAAACAAATGTATTTAACATTCAGATATTATGCAGAATAGGTGACAATTGCATATCTCCATGGAGATCAATAATGGGATTCAGATCATTGTGTAAAGAGTCTGCAAGTTTAATGCAGAGAGAATGTCATTATTATTTCTCTCTTAATGATGGTCATTATGCGCAAACACTGATTGAATTCCATTTGTTACCTGCATTTGAGCTGAGAGGAATAATTACAATTTAAGTGTCTCCATTAAAATTCATAAAAGAATATGAATGCAAAAATTATACTTGAAACTGACAAAATATACTTTGAGGATATAAATTGTGTTTTCTGATAGGCCTCTTAAAGGTATTAAAAATAGCTCCATTTTAATAAGATGACACATAAAGATCATGTGTTATCCTCACCTTTATGTTAATTTTTATGCTGCAATACATGACTAATAATAAAAAGTAAAGAAATTAACTTTTACAAAGTAAAATCAACTAACCAATCTGCCATTTATCACTAGTACTTTTGAGGATTGAGTCATAGATTTCTTTTAAAGTGTCTTTAATTTCTGTATGGTATTAAAATTATGTTTTATCATTCTATACATTGGTGATAGCTACAACTAGACCACTGTGGTGTCTGATCTCATCAGATCTTGGAAGCTAAGCAGGGTCAGGCTTGGTTAGTACTTGGATGGAAGACCACCTGGGAATACCAGGTGCTGTAGGCTTGGGAGAAGGATCCAGCAACCCACTCCCAAAAAACAATCAGCCATTGGAAACCCCATGAAGAGTAGAGAAGCACTGACAATAGTGTTTCATCTCTTATACGTAGTAGGGTGGCTATGAGTCAGACACCAACTCAGTGGCACCTAACAACAACAATAACACATTGGTAATATCTTCCTATGATCTCCCAATGTGGGTAGTGAATAAATCCAAAGTTTGGGTGTAAATTAGGTACACTGTGTTCTAATTCATGCATTTTGTGAATGTCTTTTTTTTTTAACTTGTGCATTTTCCAGCATCAATAATTTGAGATGAACATACTTGGTATTTTATAAGTTGCATGAACCCATAGCTTTCAGTTGATGAATCTGGAACACAACTGAAGCCATGGGCAAGATGAGACAGTAGAGTTGGTGGTGTGAGGCATTTATACTGCTCATCAAGTGTTTGGAGAAGCATCTCAGGGGGAAATGATGCTTTCTTTCTGTAACAGACACTGTTCTCTAACTTTAGGTCAGATATCAAAATTTCAGTGTCCTAAATTTAAAAGTGTTTGTATTATAAAGTCCTTTAAGACTATTGAGTACGAACATGGAAGTCATAGAATTTTTGAGTGAGCAGTCTTTGTATCTCATTATTTAAACAGTAGTCATTTTGAAATCCAAGATCTGGAAATGCCCAAGATGACACGTTTGAAATATTAATGCTAGAATTAGAGCCAGAGCTCCCTTCCTTTGTCATTGACTACAGAATTCTGTACAAATAATATCATCAAGCATTGTTATCTGTCAATATGATCATTTTTGCTTTATTTTTGTTTGTCCTTCAAAAATAGAGATTTTTAAAAATCCATTCATTTAGAGTATAATTTTCTTGAAAAAAAAAGAAAAATCATGTTTAACTATCTTATAAGGGATAAAATGACTATAAATGCAATAAAAATGACCTTTCCAACAATCACAAAACATTACTTTCCTCTAAATGCACAAATACTTTAGAGTATATAATTAGGTATGTTCATAATTTCCTTGATACCCTATATTTCCAATGTTGCCACTTGATCACTTTGGGGTAAAATACAGATACTGGAATTATACTGACCAATGTCTGCCTATTGGCCTTAGTACTGGGCTATTTTCCACTAGATTTTGATTTTCTTGAAGAAAAGGCAGGAGAATAGTGTGAGTTAATGGAAGAGGACTGAAATGATTCTTATCAAGCCTCAGTCTTTGCTGAGACACTTAAAGTCTTATTTTTTCTTGCAATACAGAAAGGTCCAATCCAGGGCCCGGAACATGCTAGGCAACTAGGCAAATGCTCTACCACTGAGCTGCACCCCCAACACCCATCACATTCTTTCAAGACAGTGTCTTCCTAAGTTGCTCAGGCTGCCTCTGGCCTCAAATTTGTGATCTACCTACCTCAGTCTCCCAACTGACTGGGATAAAAGATACACCCTACTTTCCCTGGTTAAAAACCATTTTTGTTAAAGGAGGAAGTAAAAGAAGAGGAGGGAAAGTTGGGGGAGAGGAAGGGACCAAAAGAAATAAAACAAGAAAAACAAAGTAAAATTAAAACATTGGACTTGCAGATCAGTGACTTCTTGCTGAAATAACAGATAGGACAAAAATGCTATCTTTATTTGTGCATTATCTTTTAAAGGCTAGAACCCTGAGTCAAAACCAACCCTCTTTTTATTGTTGTTGTTGTTGTTGTTAGGTGCCGTCGAGTCAGTATCCGACTCATAGCCACCCTCTGTACAACAGGGGAAACACTATTGTCAGTGCTTCTCTGCTGTTCATAGGGTTTTCAATGGCAGATTGATGTTTTGGGAGGGGGTTGCCAGGTCCTTCTCCCAAGCCTACAGCTTCTGGTGTTCCCAGGTGGTTTCCCATCCAGGTACTAACCAGGCCCGACCCTGGTTAGCTTCCGAGATCTGACGGGATCGGA